>JACJUY010007495.1:11499-43529 GCA_014220935.1 Platorchestia sp. MABIK
GGGCAACACAACATAACCAGTGCTGGGCGACACAACACAACCAGTGCTGGGCAACACAACATAACCAGTGATGGGCAACACAACACAACCAGTGCTGGGCAACACAACACAACCAGTGCTGGAAAACAATACAACCAGTGCTGGGCGACACTACAACCAGTGCTGGGCGACACAACACAACCGCTAATTAATAACGTACACAATATCGAGGCACACAATAAAACGACCAGCACAATAGACACGACGCCTCAGTAAACAGAGAAGCTGATATGGACTCCATAATTACAATGGGGGTCATTACAGACACAATGGATGCGGTCACCCTGACTTGTGAGACAAAAGTTCGGCTCTGCTTAGATTAATTTCCTTACACATTCACAATTTTTTTTTCGAATGCGAAAAATGTGAAGGAATTATTTTTGAAAAATACGATGTTTTGCCTTGATGAAAATGAGACAGATTTTTCTAAAGCTTCAAAATGCTCTTCTATAGTTTCGTGATATTCATTAAAAACCTTAACTTACACACATTTGGTTGGTACAGAATGTATAGATATACCTGTGTACAACTATAGATGCATTATTTATGGATTTACTTGTTCATGTCCTGAATAACTTACTGGTGTACTTTTGCTTGTGCACAATATTACTTTCACTATCTCCACCCACTGTTGCTTCCTCATTAGGAGCCTCTAGCCAGGTGACGATATATGGCCGCATGTCTTCATAAAAACACATTATAATCGAATCTTACACAGCTCCTATAATTACTTGTGTGAAATTATAATCACCTTAATCCCTTTTCTATAATTTGTAGAATCATTTCAGTAACATTATGATCCTTTGAAGGTTAATATTGAAATACTATCACAGGTATTACGATGTTTAGACTGCTCTATTAACTCTACAGTATGTCCCACAAAAACCCAAACCGAGTATTTATTTTCCCGTATCAGTAATAGCTGTAATTATTTCCCGTGTCAGCAGTAATCAGTAATACCAAATAATTTTGCTTGAAATTAAATGTTTATGGTATTCTTATGATGGTATTACTGATACGGGAAAATAAATACTCGGTTCGGGTTTTTGTGGGACATACTGTATTTCTACAAGAGTGGGCATGCTATTGCTATCAATAGGACCGTGATAGCAGAGCGCAATGCATTGTACCACCACAACCACGAGATCCCCACTACCATAATGACTTCTACCAGTCACTATTTTTATTATTACTATCGCAGCTGCATCGATTACCACGATACCTAGTATTGATAACACTGCTTAAGTCATCACTACCACCAGAGCTACCACAACAGCTACAACAACTGTCACCATTACCACTACCACAACCACTAACACCACCACATCTCAAACAACCACTACAACAATAACCACCATTACCACTACCACAACAACTAATACCACCACACCTACAACAACCACTACAACAATTATCACCATTACTCCTACCACAACAACTAACACCACCACGCAATTACCACAACCACCGCTACTACTACATACAAGCGTAAGTTTCACGGCGATGGAAGTTTTCATGAATGGCAAGCATGATCTCATTCACAAAAGCGCTTAATTCGAAGCAGCGACACGACTTTGTTTTGCGATGAATGGACGCCGCGGAGGCTTCATTAATAATCACAAAAGATCTTAATTGTGTGTTTCTTAACGAGATTTTCGACCTTATGATGTTTTGTGAGGTGCGCCGCATATTCGTGATACGCAACTCCAGCTGTTCAGTTGACCTTCACAGCGCCTGTGTTATTTTAGCATTCCTATTATTATCATCACTATTCATATTGTCATTATTAATATTTTCCTATATTCCTTGGGGTGGCTGCAGTGCTTTTTACGTGTAAAGCGTTTCGTGATACGCGTCTCCTCGTGGTAATTTGGCCTGGTATGAGATGTTATTGCTGTGTTTTTAACTTGATTATTAAACTAGTGCACACGACCCGTTAAAAATGGCGAGATTCGATAGTTTACTTGAATAAATCTTGCTTATGTGGATGACGAACAACTATTTCCATCCTACCAGTACTTGCGATTAAAATATTCTAGTACTTGTGTACCGGTTAAACACGTATCACAGAAACGGTCACTAGTACCACAGATAGGGTCAAAAGTTTCACAGATACGGTCATTAAGCATCTTTTTAGAGCGTGTAGGGGAAACGAACCAACCAATGTAATGCGTTCAATGAGATTCCCATAGTAATAACATAAGAGAAATTGCGTACAGAATATGTAAAGTTATTTACTGCTTTATAAATTTATAGAGGGATCTGGTGTTTCATTAAATTGTATTGATATCTATTTATTTATTCAAGGATATGAATGACGTATTATTATTATAAGGATTGATCCCTTTGCATTGAATTAGATGAAAACGTCAATTACCCCTCATTAAAATGATCGAATGTAGCGTAAATCTATACCTCAATAGATCAAACTTTGAAAGCTCATTAGAACTCCAAGCTAGCACAGTTGTTCCCCTTTTATTAAAAAGAACCAAAGGTTTTTCCTTGTGGAACTCCAAGCTCTCGCAGTTGTTCCCTTTTATTAAAAAGAACCAAAGGTTTTTCCTTGTGGAACTCCAAGCTCGCGCAGTTGTTCCCTTTTATTAAAAAGAACCAAAGGTTTTTCCTTGTGGAACTCCAAGCTCGCGCAGTTGTTCCCTTTTATTAAAAAGAACCAAAGGTTTTTCCTTGTGGAACTCCAAGCTCTCGCAGTTGTTCCCTTTTATTAAAAAGAACCAAAGGTTTTTCCTTGTGGAGCTCCAAGCTCTCGCAGTTGTTCCCTTTTATTAAAAAGAACCAAAGGTTTTTCCTTGTGGAACTCCAAGCTCGCGCAGTTGTTCCCTTTTATTAAAAAGAACCAAAGGTTTTTCCTTGTGGAACTCCAAGCTCGCGCAGTTGTTCCCTTTTATAAAAAGGGCCAAGGGTTTTTCCTTGTGGAACTCCTAGCTTGCGCAGTTGTTCCCTTTTCAAAAAAGTGCCAAGGATTTTTCCTTGTGGAACTCCAAGCTCGCACAGTTGTTGGGAGCTGGTGCGCCCAAACTAATGTGTTATATGAACTGTAAAGAAGCTGCTGTCCAAACAACGGCCTGTTGTTTACGGCCGAGACGCAAGCCAATCCTGCTCTGTGAAAACCCCTTGCAAAGTTTTGCTAGCCCGGCCTTGGTTTCAGGTGCTGGAAGGACGCATCGACGGTTGTTTGGGATACATCGTGCCGGGCGACACCTGAGCTACGGAGTCAAACTATGTGCAGGTTTTTAACTTTTGCATAGAGAAGGAAAGTATTTGGCTCTCTACCTGATGTTTGTTTACATTCTTAGTTGTGTCTTCATTTCAGAACTTTGTAAGCTATGTATAGGTTTATTTGCACTTAGCCTATTAAGAAAGCTGAATCTTGTGTATTAAAAGATACGTACAAGAATTTTACCTTCATTTTGAAATATTGTAGAATGCGTGTAGGTTGATTTGTACTTAGCCTATTGAGAAATTTTCTTTTTATGTATTAGAAAGATACGTACAGGAATTTTACCTTCATTTTAAAATATTGTAAAATGCTTGTAGGTTGATTTGTACTTAACCTATTGAGAAATTTGCTTTTTATGTATTAGAAAGATCCGTACAGGGATTTTAGAAAGTATTCAGGAACCACGTGAGCAAATAATTTTTAAGATTTGAAATTTAGGTTTTATGGAATGAGTGCTCATGCAGTCATGCTCTTTGGTTGCATAGGTGACGAGAACAGATATACATGGAAATGTCGTATACGAATCATAAAACTTGTTGTGTATCAGTAATTGAGACCCTATTTTTGATGCGACGATGTAGAAAACATGAGGTATTAATGTTTGTTACTCTATTTCTAGTGAAATGACATCCAATGCCAAACCTGGTTATGTTAATTGAACAATTTCTAGTGCAACGACATGAAATGATTGACGTAATATTATTAATTATTTTATTAATTACGTCCAAAGACTCACTCTAAATCGAGCTAAGTCTATGCATTATCATGCAATAGTTATCGTGTTTGTGTTTGCTGCGCTTCAGTTATCATCTTTAGGACAGCCGCACTGAGTCAATTAAGTCGGTGCTTTTCCTTTACTCGTTACCACAATTTTGACATTTGCGGCCTGGTTTCTGGACCTGGAACTCCGAATGCAAATAAGTGCATGTTCTCTCATTGTTCTTTGCTTGGTTTGTGTAATTGGTCCTAGAGTTAATCGTCTAATGGGAAGTGCGACTAATGCGGACAAAAAATATCCCTGTTATTACATAAATTGATTGGAGAATCAATTTATAACCTAATTCAATAATGAATTCAACAATTAATTTTTCATGAAAAATATTTAATTATTAAATGAAACAAATAATAACTCATTTAATAACATTATAGAATAAAATAAAAGCTAATAGCAAATTTTCTAATCAACAAAATTAATAAATAACTATTTAATCAATTAACTAATTAAAACAGAGCTTTATGTAAGTTATAAAAATCCCGGACTAATTAGATCCCTTACCAGAAAGCCGAGGTACAATTTACCACCCAACCTATAATTCAGGGACCCTCTGTGTGGAAATGTACAGCATTGCCGCAGTGGCAGACTCGCGGCACAAAGTCGAGTAAATGTTCGGATTATTAAAGGAAGTTACTTGCCTTGCCTCACATCCTAGTTATAATAGTGTTAATAATTGCATTATTGATGCTGTTGATGATAATGATATTAATAATAAATAAGAATAATAATAATAATTATCAGTTTTACAAATTTAAATGCATAGTGTAGCTGTAACTGTAGGTCACTAAAAGCAGGGTTGAACCAATATGTGTGGTCGTAAATGTGCAGCTAGCAGCTTAAGTTCTTCTGGGGATTTGGCCACACTACATTCTAAGTCAAGCTTGTTTATTTTTGCATTCAATTTTGGCTTATATTCTCCTGGGAATCTCCTGGCAATTCCTCATCCCCTATCAATTCCCTGGCAATTTCTCATCCCCTAGTAATCTTCTGGCAATCCCTCATCCTCTGGCAATCCCCTAACAATCTCCAGACAATTCCTCATCCCCTAGCAATCCCGTGGCAATTCCCTGGCAATCCCTCATCTCCTGGTCTTTCCCTGGCAATCCCTCATCCTCTGGCAACACCCTGGCAATCCCTCGTCCCCTGGCAACACCCTGGCAATCTTTACGTCCACATTCCATCAGTAAAGTCTTAGACTGGACGCGGGACACAGCATAGCCAAGTCACAGCATAAGTCTCGCAGCCAGCTGTACCGCAGAGCGCACCGTTCCCAGACGCGGTGGCGGTCGGCCACATTCCCGGCCACAACAGGAATGGATTAGAGCCTAATTCCTGCTCTTGGAATGTATTAATACACGAGAGCGGCAGCTCATTAGGGAAGACAATGCTGGGCACTGGCGGCTCTGGGCAGGGTGTGTGTATACCTGGTAATTGTACTGTGTGTACGTGTGTGCGCCATGTGAGTGTTGTGTGTACGTGTGTGTACATGTGTTCATTTTAGATGTACGTGTCATTAAAATATTGTCTTTTCGTCAATTATTACTAGAAAATGATTGAAAATTTAATCGTGTAATCATTTTATATACATGTGTATATATATATCTATGTGTGTACGTTGGATGGTGTTGAACGTGTATGATGAGCACCAACTTGCCCGGCATGTTGAGTGTGTAGTGGATCACACTGACCGCAACGAGCCAGGTGTACGGAACATAAACAACATAAGCGTACAGACTAGTATCGCCAACATTAAATTTACAACTTTACTACACATGTCTGCTGTAAGGTCACGTTGACTATGTATCACGCCTGCCTTAAAGCCCACAAATGTGTTCATTCTACACGTATGAGAGACATACATATACTTTCTCTCGTTTTTTGTTTCATTAATGCGACACTCACACAAACACACACACAAATACACACATACAAACACACTCTCACACACACAAATACATTCATACAAACAAACACACACAAATACACTCACACACATACACACATATGCTCACCCACGCCACCTTTCCAAGTTTCCTTTCTTAGAAATGCGATTAATAAAGCATTTCCTGCAGCTGGTCTAAAGAATTGTTGTGTGTCGGCTGTGTGGCGTGTTGGTGCACTGGGTGTGTGGCGTGTTACGTGTGTGACAAACTTCACACATCCTATGTTGTAACTGGAATCTTTACTCAAGGTCACTATCATTAATGAAAACCGAATTTCTGATCAACGTAAATTCCGACACAGCTTTGCTTATTTGATTGTGGGCGGTTGGGACAGTCGTGTGAGTTAATCTTAATGATTATTGGCGGGGTTATTGCAATGAGTGACGGTACGAGAGACGTGACGTAAACCGGCAGGTTAACGTTTGCTGCCGCTGGACGCACATGTGTGTCCAGCGGTCTCATGTCAAGTTTAAGGTCTCATGTTAAGTTTAAAGTCTCATGTTAAGTTTAAAGTCTCATGTTAAGTTTAAAGTCTCATGTTAAGTTTAAAGTCTCATGTTAAGTTTAAAGTCTCCTGTTAAGTTTAAAGTCTCATGTTAAGTTTAAAGTCTCATGTTAAGTTTAAAGTCTCATGTCAAGTTTAAAGTCTCATGTCAAGTTTAAGGTCTCATGTCAAGTTTAAAAAACGACTTTACTGCACGAAAATATTGTATCTTTCCTAAGAAGTGTAAAAGTGCAATAGTTTGACGATATTTTACCTCGTGTGCGTAAATTTCTCACAAAAAAGATATCAACAAAATTGAAATGCTCTTTTTTTACACCGATACTTAAATGAGCAATTTACCAATAATGGTTAATTGGTTAAAGGTTAAACACATCACACGCAACACAGTAGACACACACCACACACAACACAGTAGACACACATCATATACAACACAGTAGACACACATCACACACACAACACACACACCAGTGAAATGAAAGAGAGTGTAACGGGATAGGAAAGGGTTTAAGTGGAATGAAATAGAATACAATGAAATGGAATGAAATAGAATGGTGTAGAGTGGATAAGTTTGAAAATGAGGAGAATGGAATAATGTATTATCGAATTGACTAGAATAAAATGTATAAGAATAGAATGGAATGAGAAAGAATGGAGTATAATGAAAGGAAATGGAACTGAATAGAATGGATATGGAACGAGATGGTCTGTGTATGATTGATGTAGTCTGTGGGATAACTGCGTGATGACTGTACATGTTGTGTAGTATGTGTGATAACATGGTACCAGCACACACACGCACACATATGCACACACACCCTGACACACACACACACACACAGTTAGGAATGACTTAAAGGGCTCCGGAACAGGACCATAAAAAGCGAGTAGTATTGCGGCCGTGAAGCGGTAGCCTGGATACCGTAGTAATGCACTTTTAATCAAGTCGGGCCTAAAAAATGAGCAGAGACAGAGACCTATTGATGGAAAAACAAAGAAAAAAGGCACAGTTGGAGGTACCTTTTGTAGTATAGAAAGAACAAAAAAGAGAGAGACCAATAAATGCGTCTCTTGAAACAAAGAACACTAAATTTAGAGGTCATTGGACGGAGATTTTAATAAATGTAAAGAAAGAACAGAAAATGAAATATAGACCCTTTGACGTGTCACTTTAAACAAAAAAATAAGGTGGGCCACTGGAAGTGGTTTTTTAAGTAGAAAAAAAAGAGTCATAGGAGTCTTGCCGGATGCCAGTACGTGCGCATGGCAGCCTTGCATAATCTCGAGTGTTGAATTCTGACGCGTCTGGATCTTCCGAGTTGTTAAGGCGTTTTGATAAAGCTGTCACACTGAGTCCGTGTGTCCGTGTCACGCTAGCTGCCCCCTTCCGGCTGTTGTGCTGCGGAATGTAACATTTGTGGCATGTCGTGAATGTCCCTTTAAGTCCTGGTTCCAAGTCTGATGTTACTGTCGTCAATATTTGTGACATGTCTTACACGTCCCGTTAAGTCCTGGATCCAAGTCTGATATTACTGTCCTGTGAACGTCATGTCATGGACGTCGTTTTGAGGTAACGTTTCATTTAGTGCTGGCATTGTACAGGGCGGCGCATAAGTAACGCACCCTTTTGAAGGTAAATTTTAAAGATTTATTACCGCAATATACACTGGGTATCTGTAGACAGGATACGACATGTAAATAAACTTTAAGAGTTCCTCTATCGTTTGCAATTAGCCCTATCGTTGTACCTTTCATCGCTTATTTATTATTAATTTTTTTAAAGGGTGCGTTACTTATGCGCCACCCTGTACGTATGCCGTTCAGTTCGCTCTGGTTTAGAAAGAGGCCTCTTCGTTAATTTTTGTACAATGTTGTAAATATCCCTTCAAGTCCTGGTTCCAAGTCTCATATTATTGACGTGAATCCTGGTGTGTCTACACCGGCAGCTATTTATCTAAGAGTCCTAATATTTCTAATGGTGCCTATATTTAAATGGTACCTAACTAGGTAGTTATATTGCTGACTTTATATATACTGGTAGCTATTCATCGAAGGGTATCAATATTTCTAAAACTACAAATACTGGTACCTATATTTATAAAGGTACCAAGCACACTTGGTAGCTGGTTTGCTTGACGCACCTCCTCCGTCACGCACAGGCAACCAACACGCCAAATGTAAAAGTATTGTGAAAGAAATTTGAAAAAGAAAAAAAAATCCGAAATATTCAGATGGGCTTGAAGAATATTTTCATTATATGACGCAAACGTTTAACCCATTCCTTCGAGGCATTCAAAAAATGAAGTTCTAACAATTTATTCCTGATATATTTCAACACACCCCAAAAGCCGCGCACTGCAGTGAATGGTAACAATGACAAGCGAAACATTCAGCAGGCCACAGCGAATGTCTATGAGTTGGAATTGATGATACTCTACAAACGGTGTGGGCAAAAATCTAACCATTTAAAAATCCACCAATTAATAATCAACTGTTTATCCATCAATGCATTTTAAAATCAACCATTTAACAATACGTCAATTGAAAATCAATCATTTAATCATCAATCATTTAACCATCAATCATTTAAACATCAATCATTTAACACTCTAATCCTCTAATAATCCACCATTTGAAATTCCAAATACTTGAAAATCAAACATTTAATGAGTCAAGTGTTTCAAATCCACAATTTAAAACTGGAACCTTTTTAAAGTAAATCATTTAAAAATCATACATTTAACAATCCATCCATTTAATCCATCATTTAAAATTTCAGACATTTAAAAATCTCGCCGTCGTCTAAAAGTTTGTTACTTCTCAGCATCCCATCTCCATGTGGCAAATATCCGCACTCTCAGCGCGCTATTTCGATAGAAAGTTTTCACCGTTGACTTCTCACGGAGAATGAAATATGTATCTCGTTTTCCAATTGTCTTTCATCGATATAAAATACGAATTTAAGCAATGATATGACAGGAGTGAGTTTCCTTCAGCATCTTATTGTGGTATATTTCGTTAATCTAAATCTTATTTTTCATCATTTTTGATACCTATAATTCCTTCGACGCCTCTACCGTTCAGTTAACACCTACTTAAATCCGCCCAGATTTATCAGGTGGTGGAAAAATACTTCAGAGTGCTGGACAAAGACCACGTATCCATGATACGGCTGTGACGCAGTCGCTACCTACCTAAATATTCTACCGGCTTTTGTGTTCAGGGGAATCGTTCAAATTGCGGCTTCAAAATCGCACGCAATTCTTCACACCACGGCCTAACACGGAGATAAAAGTTAAAGCCGTAGGCAGGTCACTTTAAATGACGTGGTGAAAACTTCTTCCTCGGGTTGGTTGGGTGTAACGTCCCAAACTGCCATCCAGATTTTCTTGTTTCCAAGCACTTGAGACAAAAATAAAAAAATTGGTGAAAAGAAGAGAGTGTGGGGCAGAGGAGGGAAAGGAGGGAGTGGGTATGAAATTGAGAATGACGTCATATCTTACGAGGCTTGCTATTGGTGTTAACAAAACACTACGCCAGTGGTGCATTTTATCACTTACTCAAATTTCTCCCGCTAGATGACTCTGTTTCTTTTATTTTATCTCAATAAAGTTCGTAATTTATATATTTCTGTATATAAAATGCATGAATTTAATTTAGAGTAAACCTACACACATAGAATAGTTTTAAATGCGCGTAATTTTATTCTTTTTGTTTGAAAACGGGCAGCGGGAAAACGCTTTTTAGTACAAATCGTCTCGTCTTTGGATTCACAAAATTGAAATTTGTCGTCATAAAAATATTGGCTTCTCATTGGCTCTGAATACTACAGACATCTGATGTCACAAAACATGTTTCCCCGATTGGTTAGTGGGTCGCGCTGTGATTGGCTGAAATATTCCTACTCCAACGGCTGCCACACATTAGGAAGTTTCGAGCTAGACAAGTCAGTACAACATTAGCGAGGAGGTAGGACGCACGCATACATTCGTGTTGTGAAAGGCAGTGAACTGTGTGATATGCCACCCGAAGTTAGTGTGCAACATTAGGCCAAGTTTGAAACTACGAGTGTGAAATAGTGTAGTATATAAAAACAGTGAATCTAATAAGAACTATGTTAGCATCCGCCTCAATGGTGAACTTGAAACCCATGCCAGTGTGTAAGTTGGTGTTTGACGAGGAGGATGGTAATTTCGACTCAGGCTTGAGTAACAAATCAATGGACTACGACATGACCATGGAGATATGCAACAGCGCCTTCGCCCCCAGCAGGAGAATGGCACGACACCAGCGGGTGTTCAGCCCTAGGAAAACCTTGAGACCGCCTGCCCCTAAGGATGACAGCCCCACCACATCCTCAGGGTGCTCCTTGAGGTCCTACAAAGGGTACACTGTGAGCCCCACCGGCTCCATATCCCCCCCAGAGAAGAAGATCAGGGGGCTGAGGCTCTTTGAGTCCCCCAACACCCCCAAAACCCTCATCCAGAAGTCCACCCAGAGCAGCAGCACGCCAGCAGACACCCGCAGGCCCAAAATCACTTCCACGTCCAAGCCGCCTGCCAGGTCCAAGCTGTTCGGGTCTTGTCGTGCCAGGTCCAGCCTAGGAGGGACCTCACATCCTGACGAGGGCATTTCAGACGGCATGGAGGACAACAGCGACAAGGACAGCAGCATCAGTTCAGGCAGTGGGCGACTTGCCAAGGAGCGGTGCAGTGAGAGCAAGAGGATGGGGGCCAACGTGAACCCCTTCACCCCCACCAACATTCTCCTCTCGTCCAGAAAGCGGGCACGCAGGTCCAAGCGGCTCAACGGGTCTAGGTGAGCCTTGGCAATTGTTTACTTTCTTGTTTACAACCTTCAGATTCTTGGAAATTTTTATTTTCTTGGTTACAACCTTCAGATCCTTGGCAATTTTTGGTTTTTGAATTTCAACTTCTAGATCCTAAGCAATTTTTTATTTTCTTATTTTCCAATATTCTAATCCTCCGCAATCTTCAATTTATGGTGTTCTTGTTTCCAACATTCAGATCCTTATCAATTTGCAGTTTGGGTTTGTGAGAGAATTTCTTGGGAATTTTCATGTTCTCCCTTTGGAATGAATGTGTACAAGTTTTTCCATTTGCTATCATCTATGAGTTTTCAGATAATTGTTTTCTTTTGTTCAGGTTTGGCTTTGGAATAAATTTCTCAGGAATGTTGATATTTTCCCTTTAGAATAAATGTAAGTTTTTCTTCTGTTATCAGCTAGCCTAGTAGGTTTAAATGAGTTGTTTTTTAATGTTCAGTTTTGGCTTGGGAATCAGAGTTTTTCCTTTAATTATCATCTGTAAGGGTTTTGGTAATTATTATCTACTTGGTTATCATCTTGCTGTTATCTATGAGGTTATATCTTATCTATTAGATTTAATTTTATTGTTATCTATAGCACTCTTATTTTTTTTGAAATTACAAGGTGTAATTTCAGAATTGGTAAATGAGTTTATCTAATTTAGAAACCAATTTTTGAAAGTGGTGAAATTAAGAAGTATTATTTTGAGGTCGAAATAAAGGAAGAAGTGGGCTCTTGCCTCTAGTGTATAATTCTCATAGTATCAAAGCAAAATAATGAACTTCATAATATTCTTCTTCAATTGCAAGTTTTTCATGATGTGCTGATGATTTATTAAAAAAATCAAGTTTTCTCAGTAAATCTTAGACCAACATCACTTATTTGAATGTGAAACCGAAACACTCGAAAATACTCAAAGTTTTCTTGTACATTTTGAATTTGCCCTCATGAGGCACTGAGATTAACTTAGCATTTAAATTCATGAAAGAAAATGTATGTAAAACAATATTGATGAGAATTATTATTAATATGAAATAGCACTGGAAAATTGGCTACATGGCATAATGTAGAGCATTCTAGTTGATGTGTCTATTTTGGTAACTAAAATCATTGATGCTGGGAAGAATGTAAAATTACTTAGACATTTCATGACTCAAAAATAATTATTTTGAACTATTTGTTAAAAGTCCAGTAAGGTTTTCTAAAATGTATTTAAATTAAGTCCTTAAGTTCAAGCTCTGGTGATATCTGTTTATTTTTACTATGTCTGAGTAACCACACTTAGCTAAAATTACTTCAACTACTGATGGTCAAATTTAGTTTAGTTAAACATTATGTTAATTGAAGTCCAACTGTGCTGAAATTCCATTCAGATCTTATTTCTTGCATTCTTAAATACAGACTCTAATACTTGAGAGATCACGTGCTTTTATTACGTATTATCTACCTGTATTGAACATGAGTGAAATGTCACAGCCTGAGCTCATTTGGACATACTCTGCAAACTGGTTTGTGTGGTGCTCTGCTGGGTCTGTAAATTCTATACTCCCAAGTTTAGAATTGTTTGTGTTAAAACTGATATGAATTATTTTTTTTTAATTATTGGAAGTCAATTTCAAATTATTCATCCCACAATTGAAGCAAAACTTTGTATATCTATGTATAATGTATACATAATACCTATGTTCTAATAGCAAGACTATATGTATATATTCTTATAGCAAGGATTACATATATATTATTATAGTAGATAAATATATTCATATAGCAGGACTTCATACATATATTTTAATAGCTAGGACTATATATATAGTGCTGTGGCAAGGACTACCCTTAGTTTTTCTAGTTGCATGGTAGAACATGCATTGCTCTATCTTGTTGAGACGTCAAATTTTAGGAAATTTATCAAATGTTTTGGGTGGCAAAATCAGTTGAAATTGTTTGATTGATTAGCTTTGAATTTTGAAGAGAAAACCAGTAGCCAAAAAAATCAATTGAGGACTAAAGTATAGAAAGTAGTTCAAATGACTAACTAAAAAACATTCTTGCGTGAAACAAAATATGTTTAAGTTTGTTGTGAACATTTTTAATTATGGTAGAATGAGGTGGGGCTGGGAACATTGCTAGGTCAGCAGAGGGTTGCCTTCCTAGTTCTTATGGGTAAGACTCAGCTTCTTTCTATGAATAAGTTGAAATCAACTGAATTGAAATCAACTGAATTTGTGGCAGAATTGAGCAATGATAGTATTTTATGTAAATTTATTTACGACAAGCTATGCATCAGTAGATTGTTTATTAATGCTAGTAAACAGACGCATGCAAGTGGCCCAAATAGGTTCAGCTACTTCTTGGGCTCATAAGAGCCTTTTTTAAGATTATTGGTTAAATTATGTGTTTTTTATGTTCTACAAATATTTAAAGAAGTCTAATTCTGTTGAAAAGTAAAAATTTGTAAAAAGTAAATGATGAAAAGTGAAATTTTATTATGTAGGTGTGATTGGTAGTGTTCTTGTTTACCTGCACACATTTGGGACTGATGCATTATTTTCCTTGACAGGAGTAAATCTCATGTCACTCCTATGTAAAAGTTTGGAGGACAAACTTCATGGCAAATTATTTCAAAATTACAAAGTTGATTCCATTGTGTTCAGAGAAAATTTAAAAATTTCATCCATTAATTTACAAAGCTATTACAACAAGCAATAACAAATCATTTCAGCTATTCATTTTTATGATTAAAGCTATTTATCTTGCCATTAAAACTGTTTTGCTTGCTATTTAAACATTTTTTTGTTTTTTAACCTTTGCAGACGTTTTTGACATGTATGCATCATATTCATTTACCTTCTTCCTATTTTTTTCGCTCATGAGAAACAAAGAACAGCTGCTTAATCTAATTATTATTTTTTTATTTTAAAAAGATTACACGCCAAACGCTATCTGTTGTAGGTCGTTGATTGTTTATCAATTAAGAGGCAAACCATGTACAAAAATTCTGTAGGTTCTTAAACTTGTTAGAAGTTGGTCTTTTCAAGCTCCAGAATATAACCAAAATCAAAAAGCACAAATGTTGAAGTCTATAATGTTGCCACTAGAGTATCTGTCAGCTCTGATTGCCACCACGAGGTTTTGTGGTGGCGTGGTTGTTGGTGTGGGTTGCCACCACATGGTTGTGTGGTAGCAACGTAGTTGCCATCTTGCCCTGGCGTTTCTACTACGCTATTATTACGTTTAAGTATAACCCTAGCATCTTATTTTCCTGAATTTTACTTTCATCGTTTCTGAAGGATTCTTTTCTGGGAAGCTTTTTTTCTGCCTTATTTACGTGCACTGATGGTGTTGATGGCTTAATGTACAATTTTCTCCCAAGTGCATAATTTTCTACTAAATATTTTGTTTAGAATGCGCGGTGGGTGGGTTGTAAACGAGTGACAGGGAAAACGTTTTGGTTGTAGGGAACCCGCATGTCGTTTTAGCAGGCGTTACGTATTTGGATCATTGCTCCTCCATAGAAAAAAAAACTGTTCATCTGAAGAAAAGTTGATACGTGAAAAGGGTTGCAAACAATTTGATTTTAAATGTTAATGTGCATGAGAGTTCTAAAATGATGTACTGGACGCATTGATGATGGTGCTTCTTCGAACGAAGTGGCTTTTTAAAATCTCTTATTAATTGCTCGTTGAGTGTCGGAGGACATTTGTTCGCTCAATATTTATCATTTAATACGCGCCTGAAGCCTTCACTCCTTTTACCTATCACTTATTGCGTGTATGAAGCCCTTACATTTTTATTACGTACGATTCAAGATATGAATATGGCGTACATGAGACATGCGAGTCTGCTGTCGAGACGGTGTTGCCATATCGGGCGTCACGTGAGCCAGACAAAGTTCCTGGAACTCCTGGGGCAGAATTTCTTGGAAATTACGTACCTGGTCGCTGCGGTACACTCGTCAGCTGAAGTTCCAAGTGAACTTGGCTGCACTAAGCCTCATGTTAATATTTTCCCGTAAAATTTAGGCGTATACTACAATCAATGGCGGCTTAATGATCAAATTTTATGAATACTAAACTTGAATGGCCGGCGGCAGAGTCTGTACTTGAAAATCCCACGGCTGTTCAACGATTAAGCCATTTTCGTCGTATATTAACCCATTTTCATCTATTATTTTATTGTATCGTGTTCATTTTCACTCATTTTCTAGATTAATGGGTGAACGAATTTTTTTGTGATAATCCGTAACTCGTTACGATATTGTGGTAAGTAGGCATGAATGACGCATTTGTTGCTTCAGGAGATACATGATTTTATTTTTGTAATTTTTGAAGCGTCTTTTGGTTTCATGTTGTAAATCAGTTTTCATTACCTTATTCTTTATTATTTTTATGGTCTTGAACTTCATCTGCGTAGATCACAAGTTCACGAATATCTTGAGTGAGCGGCATTAAATCCTTGAAACGTTTAAGGCGAGGAACTGTCCATTACAAGCTGAAAAATGAGTCGAATAATAACTACACGAACTCTTTGTTGTGAGGGTGAGCGGTCAATTGCATTCTAACTTCCAAAGTTATTTTCAATTGGCAGCTATTATCCGTAGCTATATTGCGTAACATTTCCCAATCTCAAGAAGGTTGGCGGGACAGAAATTCTTCATTCCGAGACATTGGGGGCGCGCGATGGCAACACCGCGCGACTTGAACACCACGCGTTCGCGCCAAAGTCGCACGTGGGGCGCGGCGAGTTCATTACGGGCGGGCGGGGGAGGCCCCTTGCGTGAATGCCGTCTTTGTTATTTTTTAACTGCCCACTAACGCTTCTTTTGCGCTACTGGGCGCGATATGTGCTGCTTGCTCGGCCACGTGGCTGCCTGCGATGGTGGTGTAACGTAACAGCTTGGAATATTATCTAACTAATTATTAAACAGTGTATAATCACCGTGCAATATAAATAAAATCAACAGCGTATCATCAACGTACAATATAATCAACAGCGTATATGTATTCAGAATGATCTGTCAATCATAGATGCACTGAATAATCAATGCTTTGAAGGACAATGTTGCTTTATGTGATATAAAATGACGATTTGCAACATAATACGTCCTTCGTATACGGTTTACACGCCTCGTATTGAGTTACTGCTGTGCCTGCTACCTTCTTCGTGCGTCAGTAGGTATGCTTTCCTATGTGTGTGTTGCTGGTTCTAATGCACGTATACGTCATGCGCATAAATGGTACGTATGTGTGGTAATGTATGTTTAATGCGCGTTCATGGTACGTGTGTTAATGTAGGTATGTTTGTTTTATGTACGTAGATGGAGACATGATTCACCTACCCTCCTAGAATTGGACCACAGTTGCCATACACTCAAAATTCAAAAAAAATTATCCTTGAACGCACGTAGCCTGGATACTGGACAGCGCCTCGCATATTTTGGTACTCTCAAATTCAGTAAATTTGGCCTTGAAGGGACTAGGTATGTAGCCTGGATACAGCACATCGCATACACCGCGCCTCACTTACTTCGAGTAAATTTGCGAAGGGGATTTTGTGTGAAGTCCTTTGGAATCCTTTTGACACTTTAATCCCAACAGGTGATCATTGAGGGGATTTTCAAAATGCTGCTGACCGAGCAGTAGTCACATACTCAATTTCATAAATAATTAGTTAATGCTAAATGAAGGCACGATGCAGTTAATATTTCTTATTTTCAAAATTGCTTACTTTAATTAACTTCAAAATTGAGTTTAAAATTGAACTTCAGTTTAAGGTTCCAACATTCTCGAGCAGTTTTCAGTTTTTTTGTTTAATTTGAATAATTCAAGTGTTTAAATTTGATCTGTGTTGTGTGTGAAGTTGTTTGTATGTAGCATGCTGAGATACCGCCATGTTTCGGTTCTCCTTTAATTTAGCATGTTTTTGAGCATTAGCTCACTGGAATGTTCTAGTGAGCGTGTCTCCTCACCGCACGCACTGATGACGCGCGTGTTGTGTGGTGCACGCAGCGGCTTATCTTATCTCTGTGTCGTAGTCTGGTGTGCGGCCTGCCTCCGTATCCTGGGTGTCCTGTGTACCTCCTTCGTGTACTGTGTTTTGTGTCCTGTGTACAGTCCTCCGTATCTTGTATGCCGTCCTTCGTATCCTGTATACTGTCTTATGTGTCTTGTGTACCGTCCGTATCTTGAATGCCGTCCTCCGTATGCTGTATACCGCACTGTGTGTTCCTGTGTACCGTCCTCCGTATACTGTGTTTTGTGTCCTGAAAACTGTTCGTATACTGCATACCGCCCTTGTATTTCTTGTCTGGTAATGCTATTCAGGCTCGAGTGTGTACGTGTCTTGTCCATCCTGGTGTGTACATGTCCTGTTCAGCCTGGCCTGCACATGCCCCGTCTAGCGCGTACGTGTCTTTACCTGTCTGGTGTATGCGCCATGCATAATCTGGTGTGTACCTGTCCTTACCTGTCGTGTGTGTGCCATGCATAATCTGGTGTGTACGTGTTCGTATCTGTTTTGTGTATGCGCCATGCAGTTCAGTCTCGAGTACTTCCTGTGTAATCTAGATAACGTGTCCATACTTGTATAGCTCATACTACGCATGTGAATACCTACCGACATCAACATGCTTCATTCAAGTGAGCTGTATCCACTCAACAGGGAGGCAAACATATACAGAGCTGTATCCACTCTACAGTGAGGCATACATATACAGAGCTGTATCCACTCTACAGAGAGGCATACATATACAGAGCTGTATCCACTCTACAGAGAGGCATACATATACAGAGCTGTATCCACTCTACAATGTATCATATAGATACACAGAGTTGTCTGCACGCTACAGTGCGGTAGTCTCAGACGCGCTACCACAGACATGGGAGCGCGGCAAATCGCTCAGCATTCGAAGGTCACCGTATCCAGGCTACCGGCGCCGCCTCACCTGTCCGTCACGGGTCGCCCACCTGTCCTGCGTTACCTGTACTGACATGTTGTGGCCGGGCCGGGGTCTCTGAACCTCTCGCTGCCTTCTGTCTGCTGTGTGCGGCCTGTGTGTCTCGTGTGCGTCCTGTGGGCGTCTCGTCTCGAGACACACAAAGGCATTTGTATGTCTCGTGTGCGCGTCCTTAATGTATTTGTGTGTATAGTGTGCGTCTTGTGTGCATTTATGTGTCTCGTGTACATTTTTGTCTTGTGTGAGCCCTAAATACATGTATGTGTTGTGTGCATACTGTGTGTATTTATGTAGTGTGTGCCCTGAGTGCTGTGTTCGTTGCGGTTACAATTGGATGTGTTTTGTGTTACAATTGCATGTGTTGTAACATGATGCGTGATTGTAACTGTTTTGTGCTGTGATATATCACCTCGAACTTGACTAATTTTTCTTTCATAACCGCCCGACTACCCGGAAGCGGACGCTTGAAAAAATAGTAATGAGACGCGTAATAAATTCCACGGCGGTCGTAGTAGCCAGGAGGCAGGCGTAGTAAGCGAGCCTAGGCCTACTGTAGGCCTCGTGCCTTATTTCTAAGCCTCGGAGGAGCGATAAGCTTCCTCAGAGTACGCGGCTCTACTTCCATAGTACGCCTCGTTATTTTGCGGTCGCGCTCTGCTCTGTTTTTGTTTTTTTGCCGAGTTTTGTATTCGTAAACAGGGGTCCGTCTTTGGCCTTTAAGCTTTTTTTGGTGTTCGAGGACCTTTTTTTTACGGATGATTTTAAACCCTGCGTTTTGCTGTGTGTTGTCTCACGTACCGGTAGGATTCTTATTTTGTGCGTCGAGGTGCGGCGTTCTGAATTACGTACTTTTTTTCGCACATTGCGTAGTGCTTAAATTTACCTACACTATCAGTGTGTCCACTGACTGCAAGTATCTAAGATACCACATTAGTCTATCCTGTTTATTGCATTACGCTTTCAAGGGATGAGCCCTAAATAAATGTATCGGAACCAAACTGTCGTTTTAGGTTTTGACTTTTCCCTTCTCTAAAATAAATCGGTTTACTTAACTAGAGTACTTCGAGGGTTAGAGAATTTAGTGACAGTGAGTGTCGTAGTCACTGGTCAGGTTATTATGGGTACTGGTGGGCAGGTATAACACGGATACGAGCGTTTGTCAGGTGTAACATGGATCCGAACGTCATGTGTAGCTTGGATACTGCTAGTTAAATGTAGCATAAATACTGATATGCTGGTGTAACACGAATACGAGTGATGTTCAGGTGTAGCATGGATACTGGTGGGCAGGTGTTGTATGGTGAGAGGTCAGGTGTAAGACGAATACGAATGCTGGGCAGGTGTAGCATGGTGAGAGAGTGTATCACGGATACGAGCAGAGAGCGCCAGGTGCTACGCGAGAGGTCTGTGCCCTGAGGCCGTGAGCGGGGGTCATTAGGTACACACTCCACCATGCACCTCTCATGGGATGCTTCAGCTTGCCTTGCCTCGACCCAAGCGGGGCCGCATTTTTTGAATAATTCAAGTCGTCGTAGTGTTGCAGCCCACAGTGTAAGATCTCAGTGGACTTGGCTACGCTACGTGCTGTGTCCAGTTGACGTCATCTTGGCGTTACTGTTGGCAGCACAAGTTCTGAGCGTCCTTGGCTGTGCTATGTCAAGATAGTGTTTTTGAACAAAATTTTAGTGTGAAGGGTCATCAAATATTGAAACTCAAATTGTGATGGAGAACTCCGAACTTGATGGAGCACGTAACGTAGTCAAGTCCACTTAGAACAGCTTACATTACTAGTGGTGCGGTCACGTGGTGCTAATGGTAAATGAGCCCCTGGCTATGGCGTGGCGGTTATGTGTCGTGCCACGTAGTGTTGGTTGGCAAGTTGTCATGCGCAGATTTTATCTGCGTATGTGCTGGGGCACGTTGCAGGATACTGCTGTCACACGCAGATGTTATCTTTAACTGAACGAAATGTTGGCTTGGTGAGTTGGGCCGCTCAATGTTAAACTGCTCGTGATCTTGTGTTGTCACAGGCAGATGTTATCTTTAATTGGCCAATATTTAGTGCGCTGCCTGCCTTGCTAGGCCTGCAACACCCGCTAGTTAAGGGGATAATCGTGGCCCAGCCTGTGCATTTATTCCTAAGCCGAGGCCTTCCAACAAAGAGATTTTTTTGATGAGTGACAATATAAAATGAACTATCTCTTATTTATATATTTTGTTTTTTTTTTTAGCTCGAGTTTTCTTATTTTTAGTCTTGTTCCTTTTTTCTGCGTAGGCTCGTTCTGTGAATATTATTTGGTTGTCACTTGTGTAGTGTTAGTGTATTGATTACGCACTTAGATAACGTTTATGACGTGGATCTGTTTATGCAAACCATTAAAACCACGTACGGTGTTGGTTCTGCTGTTCGCTCTCTCATGATCAGGCACTTGAGTAAGGTTTATTGTATTTCATTCCTGCAAACCATTCAAAAACAAGCGTATCCAGCATAACATAACGCACGGTTTTTGTCCACGTTGCAGGGAAGACGCAATCGACCGAAACTTCGTGCCGCTGTCCAGTGACGATAAGTCGTCAACCAACAGCAGCTTCCAGGAGTCCATGGAGGAGGGCAGCCCCAACAACAACCACCACCACAATACCAGCAATAACAATAACCTCAATAACAACAACGACAGCGATGACGACGACGACTACGAGGACGACGATGACGAGGGTAACCCGAGCAAGCGCGTCGCGATACACGAGGTGAACGTGTCGAGGTACCACAAGGAGTTCCTCGAGCTCTCGGTGATCGGGCGAGGCGTGTTCGGCAGCGTGTACCTCGTCAGGCACCGCCTCGACGGCTGCCTCTACGCCATCAAGCGCTCCCTCAAACCCGTCGCTGGCTCCTCTGATGAGTGAGTACCTGCCTCTTGTGTGCTACTGAGATGCGTAATTGTAACAGTTGTGTGTGTGCGACTGAGTATCCATGATACGTGAGTGTAACAGTGTTGTGTGTGTGTGTGCGACTGAGTATCCATGATACGTGAGTGTAACAGTGTTGTGTGTGTGCGACTGAGTATCCATGATGCGTAAGTGTAACAGTGTTGGTGTGTGTGCAACTGAGTATCCATGATACGTAAGTGTAACAGTGTTGTGTGTATGCGACTGAGTATCCATGATACGTGAGTGTAACAGTGTTGTGTGTGTGCGACTGAGTATCCATGATACGTGAGTGTAACAGTGTTGTGTGTATGCGACTGAGTATCCATGATACGTGAGTGTAACAGTGTTGTGTGTGTGCGCGACTGAGTATCCATGATACGTAAGTGTAACAGTGTTGTGTGTATGCAACTGAGTATCCATGATGCATAAGTGTAACAGTGTTGTGTGTGTGCGACTGAGTATCCATGATACGTAAGTGTAACAGTGTTGTGTGTATGCAACTGAGTATCCATGATACGTAAGTGTAACAGTGTTGTGTGTGTGCAACTGAGTATCCATAGTATCCATGATACGTAAGTGTAACAGTGTTGTGTGTGTGCGATTAAGTGTCCATGCTACGTGATAGTAACAGTGTTGTGTGTGTGCGCCAGAGTATATATGATGCATAAGCACAATAGGAAGCACACCCTCGCATCGCCAGAAGAACTAAAGCATTTGTGTCTTTTGTCGCGCAGGCGGACGGCGCTGAACGAAGTGTACGCTCACGCGGTGCTGGGGGCTCACCAGCACGTGGTGCGCTACTACTCGGCCTGGGCGGAGGACGACCACATGATCATCCAGAACGAGTACTGCAACGGCGGCTCCCTTGCCCAGATGCTGGACAACTACAGGCGCGTCGGCAAGCGCTTCACGGAGGAGCAGATCAAGACCATCCTCTTGCATCTCGCTAAAGGCTTGAAGTGAGTCGCCAGGTCTTAGTTGCGCTTTTATCTCAAGTCCCCTACACAATGTCAGGACTATTGGTAAATCTTATGAAATATGGCTGTTGAATGTTAAGAGTACTGATAAATGTTATTCAGGAGAATCACTGTAGAATATTATGGCTGCGGCTAAATGTCATTCATTACTATGACTATAATATAAAATATTATGACTACTGCTAAATTTTATTCACTATTATTATGACTACTACTACTTCTAAATGGAATGAAATAAGATTACACATGAGATCGCGAGTCCTGGACGTTATCTTGAGAAGCTGGTATCTCAGGTGCGATGCCTTATCGGACTCGAGTATCCTGGATACGCTTGCTGTTTGTGTCCCTCTGAGATAGTGTCCTAAGTAAACATTGATGGTATTCATTTTGACTTGAGTGGACTTGTATCCATGATACACTTTCTATTTGTGTCCCATTGAGATAGCGTCCTACGTAAACTGATGGTATTAATTTGGACTTGAATGAGCTTTTAAGAAACATAGCGTGTTACTCCATCCCTCGTTTGGCTGGACAACAAATGATGTAGTTTGTGTTGCTCACGGCATGGCGTCTGTCGTTGCAGGTTCATCCACGCGCTGCACATGGTGCACCTGGACGTGAAGCCTGACAACATCTTCATCACGTGCGAGCGGTCGAAGCACAACGCGCCTGAGGACAGCGCTGACGACGGCTTCGAGGAGGACATCGCTGATGATGTCAACACCGACTTCATATACAAGATTGGTGAGTGTGTGTGTTTGGTACTGGGTGGTGGTCAGGTTATTGGTGGTACTGGCGTTGAGTTGGAAACACCTAAGAAGTTAACGGTTGTCAATTATACACCGGAAATAGTTTCGTTTTCTGCCCTTTGAAGAAAATATCTTCGTTTTGTACTTTCAAAAGAATGAAATATTTTCGTTTTCTACCAAACCGAAGAAAATATTTTCATTTTCTACTCTTTGGAGAAAACAAAGTATTCATTTTTTACCATATTGAGTAAAATCATATCCTCGTCCTCATGTGGGGACCGAACAAATCACAAACATCTAAGTGTGCCTTCCTCTCTCCTCACCACAGGCGACCTGGGCCACGTGACGTCAGTGATGAACCCTAAGGTGGAGGAAGGCGACTGCCGCTACCTGCCGCGAGAGCTGCTGCAGGACGACTACTCAGCGCTGCCCAAAGTGGACATCTTTGCGCTGGGGCTGACCCTGTACGAGGCGGCGAGCGGCCGCCCGCTGCCGCTCAACGGCCCCGAGTGGCAGGCCATACGCGACGGCCACCTTCCCGAGATCCCGGGCTTCTCCAAGTGCTTCCAGGACCTGCTGCGTCTCATGACGCACGACGACCCCAAGCTGCGCCCCACTGCCATCCAGCTCATCAACCACGAGGTCTTCAACGTGGCCCCCACCGACGGCTCGACTAGCAAGAGCCGCGGCCAGCTGCGCAGGGAGCTCGAGGCCGCCAGGAGGAAGAACCTCATGCTCGAGAAGGAGCTCGAGCAGGCAAAGTTCTTCCTGCAGCATCTCAGCCCCTCCACGCCGCCCTGCTTTGTCCCCCGTCATGACAGGGATGGGTCCTTCACCGCTGACGGACCAGCTGAGTCCTCCTTCACAGACGGACAATCTGAATCGTCTTATACGACAGAGGGACCATCTGGGTTGTCCTTTACGGCGCAGGGACAGTGTGGGTCGTTTGCGACAGCGGGACCATCTGGGTTGTCCTTTACGGCGCAGGGACAATCTGGGTCGTCCTTTACGACAGCGGGACCATCTGGGTTGTCCTATACGACGGAGGGCCAAACTCAGTGCCAGCGCGAGTCCCCCGTGCCAAGTCTGATGGAGGCAGATTCTGTGCCCCACTCCACCCACCACTCCAGGCTGAGTGCCGGCACGTTCAAGTTTTCCCTAGTGAGCGCCGACCACAGCCCTGCGTCCGGTGGTGGCAACGCGTCTTCTTCTTTGGTCGATTCCTCGTCCCCTGGTGCCGATAGTAGCGTGAGTGGTACCACGTCTACCAGCGACGCCCAGCCGTGCCGGCCGTACCATTTCTACAACACCAGGTCCCAGCAGACCAACCATCCTGACTCGGTGGTATCCAGTCAACCTAGGTCTAAGTTGGTCCATAGTAGTCGTCTCATAGGCAAGCGAACCAATAGGAGTCAGAGTGTGCTCTAGGTCTAGGCTTGGTAGGTCTACTTTAAATTGTTTCAAATATTTGCTCGTGTTATTCTATTGACAAATGGAAGAAGTTATGTGATATTAGACTAATGCAGGTCGAGAAGCTGCGTCGTATCTAATGCACGGGTCCGTACCACTGTACCGAGTGGCCGTACCTGCGTACTGAAGAGTGGCCGTACGTGCTAAGGCACATCAATGTATATAAGCGCCTGTTAACAGTAGTTTTTTATTGCTACTATCTACTTCAGTCACCGAGAAAGGAGTTGCTTTTGAGTTGGGAAAAATAATTTTAAAATTCACGCATGGACCCTCTAAACGTGACTCAGGAAACGTACGAGTTGCTCTCAGTGCGCTCTAGCTTGCTCTTTATTGTTTGCACAAGGCCTTCATATTATCCATGTTTTATTATTAATTCATATTTTCGCTCCGAATTGCACTGCTTTTTAGTGACGAGCAGTTCGCGTGCGCTGAATTGTGGCAGGCCATCCGCAGTAAAAATTTCCCGCCCATCCTTCGAAGTTAGTTAACTGTGTCCGAATTCTGCGCTCAGCTTTCGAGTGTGGACGGATCAGCCAGCCAAGATTAACTTGCATGCCGTTGTTTCATTTTTGGAGGGGGAAGGAAGGTCTGTTTGAAATTGTTCATTATTTCAATTTTTTGAGGGATACTGTGTTTCCTTTTTTTTAGATGCACATTTTTGTAACGGAAGCGAATAAGTAGAAGACGAGCGTAGATTTTTTCAAAGCGATGATATTTTCATTGTCGGTAGTACCCAACTAATGTATATTATTTGAAATCGTGTCCATATGTACCTGGTTATATTTGTATGAACTTAGCTCTTATTCTAATGATGCAGTGCTTGTTAGCCCACTTCTTTTCCATATCAGCACGTCGCTATAGTTTAGGTTCCGCCCTCTGTGGCGTACTTTGGATACCAACTGCGAAGCATCTTGGATACCTATAAGTACCACCCTGTGATGCGAATTTGGATACCAACTGGTACCACCTTGTGTGTAGCATCTTTGAAACCTATTAATACCACCCTGTGATGCCTATCTTGGATACCAACTGGTAGCACCCCGTGTGTAGCATTTTGGATAGCTAATAATACCACCCTGTGATGCGTAGCTTGGAGACCAACTGGTACCACCCTATGTGGAACATCTTGGATACCACCTTGTGTGAGGCAAATTGGAAACCTATTGTAGCGTACGTTGGATACAGCAAACACTATTTGGCCCACTCATGTTGGCACCATTTGGGACAATGGTATATGTTTTGTGCTATATGTGTAGGTGCAGTGGTTACCTATTGCGAGTTGCACTTGCGTACGTGCAACCGCTCCTCTCTCGACACACTTTGTGTTCGGATGTACGGATTTTTTTTCGTGGTGAACTGGATGAACTTGCGTGCCGGCCGTCGACGTAGCATACTAACCGTAAACGTAGCTTGGCGCAGCCGTTGACGTAGAATACTGGCAGTTGATGTGGCTTGCTAGTCGTTGACGTACCTTACTAGCCGTTGATGTCGCATACTAGCAGTTGACGTAGTATGATCGCATGCACAAGTTGTGTTGTACAACGAGGTTGCATAGACTTGGGAGTAGGCACCGCGAGTGTGCGTGGGAGATCTTGTCAGAGTCCAGTCGATAATTTTGCGTAGGGAGGACCCCACTGTTTGTATTTTATTTTCTTTTGAAGGGACGAAAGATAAATGCTCTTGGGCCTACTTCAGGAAGTATGGTCTAAATGATATTGACATGACGGTCGGTTGATGGGACAAATAGACTTTGCACTTGTCTGTTCGTTTGCGTCCGTGTAATCCTTTAAATGGTTAAAAAAAATTCCCTTGATTTTTATTGATTTTCCTCGAACGAAATGTTACTACATGGTGGAAATAGGCAGGAGCTTCTGATCTTAATATAAGTGGTTAATTTTACCCTTAGTTGACCTGTGCAGCGCTGTTCATCTAGTCTCAATTAGCCTAGTTAGTCTCAATTAAGCTTATTGTTAGTAACTCATTTGTGTCGTGCCTACACAGTGATAGTTGTTGGCCTGCCCTCTGGCGTAACTAGCGGTGTGATAATGTCCTTAAGTTAGCTAGCACTAGTTTCTCCTGGTCACGTGATACGCTAGCTGTAGGTCCCTAGTTGCAAAGTAGCGCAGATCCATGAATTAATTTTAGTGAAGGTGTCATAACTGCTTCGGTGCTTTGCCTTTGCTGCTGTCATGTTACGGACTTGTCTAGGGCTCAGTTCTCATGCGACTTGCGTGGTTTGCAGCCGGCAGCGGGAGTTCTTCCGTCGGCTTGGCTGCGCTACGTGCTGTGCCGTGTCCGAGCGTTTGTCAGATGAAGTTGAGTTACTCCGTTTATAAGATGAAATTTGAGCATTTCGTTACGCTTGGCGCTTCAATTTTATCTGAGCCAGAGAAGTTTGATGCAGCACTTAGCGCAGCCAAGTTGGTAGAAAAACTTGCTCTGCCGGCTGTACCGCTACGACCACGTAAATTGCGTGAAAATTTTGCCCCACTCAATTGACTAATTAGCTTTCAGTTTTGAGCTCCCCTCGATAGTTTGTTGAATGTTTATCTAAGTGTTGAGTTATCGTGGTTGAAGTTTCATGGTTGTAACTTGCGTAATTATCACCGTTTGGTTTTGTAATAAATAGGTGAAAATAACTGTGCCTTAATATGTATACTTGTGATTTTTGCTCTTGCGCTGCATTAATAAATATTTGATTGTTTGTATTGGTGTTGAATCCTTCATGTGGTACCTGCATTTAAGTATTTAAGTGTCCTTATTTACCGTACTAGGGATCTAATAGTCCTGCCCCCAACTCCACATATATATATTTTTATTGTAGTTTTTAGCCAGGTAGTCCATGGATATGAGACCGGTCGTGTACATTCTGTCCTTCCAGCGGTCACTAGTGTACGGAAATAATGGTGAATTCTGCTGTGCTCTTTGTTCGCTTGGATTTCGTTACTTTTAATTGTTACTAGCAATTTTTGCCCGTGATGTGGGTGCAATAAATCAGCGCGTTAAATCCTAATTAGGTACTCCTTGTTACTTCCACCGCGTCGTTCTCGACGTCCAGGCAACGTTTCCGTGAGTGCACTCACGTCCATATTTTACCACGTGCAGCCAGTGTGTTCGTGTGAGAGTATCTTACCACGTACAGACAACGTATTCATACTACATGAGTTCGCTCACGTGTGAATTTTACCACGTGCAGGCAACGTATCCATACTACGTGAGTGCGCTCACGGGCAAATTTTACCACGTGCAGGCAACGTATCCATACTACGTAAATGCGCTCACGTGCTTATTTTACCACGTGCAGGCAACGTATCTTGACTGCGTAAATGCGCTCACCTACATATTTTACCACGTGCAGGCAACATTTCCATACTACGTAAATGCGCTCACGTGCATATTTTACCACGTGCAGGCAACATATCCATACTACGTAAATGCGCTCGCCTGCATATTTTACCACGTGCAGGCAACGTATCCACACTACGTAAATGCGCTCACCTGCATATTTTACCACGTGCAGGCAACATATCCATACTACGTAAATGCGCTCACGTGCAGCCCCCGTGTTCGTGTGAGTGCGGGCAACGTATCTAGACTGCGTGAGTGCACCCACGCGCAAATTTTACCATTGCGGTAAATAGGCTCAGTAACGGTCTCACCGCGCCCTTAGTACCGCAGTCCTGAATGAGCAAACGCTTCTGTTTGGTTACTTACTCGACGTCTCTTTCACATATGTTTCTTTTTCATACGCAACTACGTGTTATTTTGGTAGGAATTCCTTTGTTACGTGTCGTTGTCTGTTTGCGTGGCTTCTTATGACAGTCATACCTGGTATGAGACATGTTTGCTCAGATGGTTATTTTGGGACATGTTTGCTCAGATGGTTATTTTGGGACATGTTCACTCAGATGGTTATTTTGGGACATGTTTGCTCAGATGATTATTTTGGGACATGTTCACTCAGATGGTTATTTTGGGACATGTTCACTCAGATGGTTATTTTGGGACATGTTTGCTCAGATGATTATTTTGGGACATGTTCACTCAGATGGTTATTTTGGGACATGTTTGCTCAGATGGTTATTTTTGGACATGTTTGCTCAGATGGTTATTTTGGGACATGTTTGCTCAGATGGTTATTTTGGGACATGTTCGGTCAAATAGTTCTCTCTTCAGCGGGAGATGAAAATTTTTTCATTTTATCCGTCAAATAATACGTTTTACAAATACGTTCGAAATTAGAATTTTTAAATTCCTGTGTGGTTTGATGATTTCTGTGTGGCCAAATCGCTAGTGTGACGGAAGAGAGTGTAGGAAATGTGAAGGCGATTTGTGGGAGCCTGTGTCACTCTCTTCCGAGTCACGGCCCTGCGTTTTGTTTGATGGCAACCGGCGCAAGTTTTGATGGAAAATGTAAATTTCATCGAGTTTTGTCGTGTAAAACTTCGTGTAACTTGTTATGTGCATTCGCAGATTAATAAATACTAATGAGAATTATTTGTTCTTTCATTTGACTTTACTGTAACTCACAAGATAGAAATGTAACACTCGGTTCGTCACGCTTAGTTAAGGCTGTATAGAGTCCGACCCTTCCGTATTATGGACAGCTGAAATCCTCCTACGGGGTCTGGCTGCCCAGTGCGTTCGAATGTACTGTAGTATGGACAAAATTTCAATGGGGAGGCAATTATAATCTTTATTTGTAATTATATTCTTGCTGTTCACTTAATTTTGATATTTAAATAATAATGATCTTATGTGGGAAATTGAAAAAGTCTGACACTTGTTAAATTGTTTGGCCTTTGGTGCGAAATAGTTTGTGTAACTGAAGCGCTAGCATACCTATGTTACTACTTCTACTACCACAACTACTACTACTTGCGTATTATGGCAAGAGATTTTGAAAGAAAGAATATCGCTCATAAAGACAGGATTCTAGGTGTACAACTTCGGATTCTGCAGCAGGATCGAGGAGGACACTAGTTCGACCAATATGGGTCGTTATGCCTACCTATGCTACTGTTTATATCAGCCGAAATGAACCCCGATTCTCTGGTTTAAACTTGCAAGCTCTGCATACCCTGTTGTAAATTAAATGAACTATGTCACTAGGGCTTAAAAACTTTAACACAACCTTTCGTTTGTTGTGGAGCTCACTGATTGTAACTGAAAAGAACTTTGTCCCTCAGACTTAGGTAATCCTCAAAAAGAAAGGATCCAGAAATTGTGTAGGTATGCTCGCTTTTACTAGCTTGAGAAAAATTGAACGTGAGTTTAAAAGTACACGAATTCTATTTTTTCGCTAGTCGAACGTCGAATGGAAAAGCTACGGAAGGTATTCTCATAAGTAGATCTAAATAAGGAATAAAATTATTTATTTCATGAGCAAAACTACCCATAATACGTCATGAAGCAATATTATTTACTAACTTAAGAGGTTCCAACATGACAGTTTTAGACATGAAACTTCTAAAACTTGAAGAATTTTTAATTTGGAATAAAGGAAGTTACAAGCTACCAACGACGAGTCATATTTCTTGTAAAAATGTTAGCCTCCAGCCGACGACTTTGAGAAGCTCACAGAAGAGACTGCGGCGGCTCGGGTGCGTTGCGGGCGCGGTGGAATAAGTATAATTTGTATGTGAGAGTGAGTTTTAAGTGCCTGAAATACAATATTTTATATTATGCATATAATAATGCCCTCGGTAAATGCAGAAAAGCGTGGTAAATCGACGTCGAACTTGGTGAAAAACAGGTAAAGTGACATCCGTGATGATCATCGGTCTGCTGAAGTGCGGAGTGTTCCTAACGATCTGGGCTGAAAATTTAGCTCCTTGACTGCAATTGGTTAAACTGAAGTTTAAAATTTTACTCAAATTTTAATTCAATTTAATGTTTAACTCACATTTAAAGTCAATTTAATATAAAACTGAAATTTAAAGTCAATTGGTGTTAAAAATTTGGAAAAAAAGCAAGCAATAACTGAAATGTGCCTTCGTTTATTTTTTGTTCAGTTTTTATGAAAACTGAGTTTGTGACTACGTTTCGGTCAGCAGCATTATGAAAATCCTCTCAGTGGAAGAGGGGGCAGGATCCCCGAAAAAAAAATTCGGAGGGACAGACAGAAATTCTCAGCAATCTTTTATTCCTTCACTTAAAACGACAACTAAAACTGGCCCCCAGCTGAATATTTCGGGGAGTGAGGCCCTCCGTGCCCCCCCCCCCCCCCCCNCCCCCCCCCCCCTCCCTTGCTGCGCCACTGATGCAGCTAGATGGTCAGAGCTTGTTAGCGTGGCGGTGGCCTCCAGGACGCAGAAACTAACAATTCCCTTCAGATTTTTTGTGTTGTTGCAACAGCAATCAGCGCTGGCGAGAATTGCAGGGCGCTGCTGCGTGAACGCTAAAATGGTCACGTGAACGCGACAAGATAAGAATGGAGGGGAAGTGAACATGAAAAGACCTGTGAGCTACTGTACGACCATGTACCAGGTAAGGTGCTATTACAATTCCTTCTTTAAATACATCACAAATGTACTATTGTAATTCCTCCTCCATCATAAATGTACTATTGTAATTCCTCCTCCATCATAAATGTACTATTGTAATTCCTCCTCCATCATAAATGTACTATTGTAATTCCTCCTCCATCATAAATGTACTATTGTAATTCCTCCTCTATCATAAATGTACTATTGTAATTCCTCCTCTATCATAAATGTACTATTGTAATTCCTCCTCCATCATAAATGTACTATTGTAATTCCTCCTCTATCATAAATGTACTATTGTAATTCCTCCTCTATCATAAATGTACTATTGTAATTCCCCCTTTGACATAGTTTACAAGAGGCAATACCCGTTCAGATGGAATCGAAAAATCCACGAATGTAAATGAGTGATGTGCTCATTTACATCTGCCCCCCGTGTTCCCACGTAGAATGTGATCACGATTTCTAATAGAGTAAAAGATATCAAATATAAATTTGAGAAAACGATCTTTCGAAAGACTTCCACGAGAAACACGCGTAAATATGGCCGGTAGAGGGATCCATAATATGGGATCCATAATATGGGATCCATAATATGGGATCCATAATGTGGGATCCATAATATGGGATCCATGATATGGGATCCATAATAGGGGATCCATAATATGGGATCCATAATTTGGGATCCATAATGTGGGATCCATAATGTGGTATCCATAATATGGGATCCATTATATGGGATCCATAATATGGGATCCATAATATGGGATCCATAATTTGGGATCCATAATGTGGGATCCATAATGTGGGATCCATAATATGGGATCCATAATGTGGGATCCATAATATGGGATCCATAATGTGGGATCCATAATATGGGATCCATAATGTGGGATCCATAATATGGGATCCATAATATGGGATTAGCTCCATGAAGCGGACCAAAAAGAGAGTGAATTTTTCCTTACGTTTTAGTGAAAAACTTGAATTATCGGCAATGTGGATATTAAATTGAATTTTCCATGTTTTTTTAATGCACTATTGAATTTTATTCTATGTTATTACTGAAGGCAGGGTGTTGAATTTTGCCCTATGTTATTACTGAAGGCAGAGTGTTGAATTTTGCCCTATGTTATTA
>JACJUY010007496.1:5126-41679 GCA_014220935.1 Platorchestia sp. MABIK
ATGCATAATAACCAATACCAGGACGCCATGACGCTTTCCCCCGGTCAAGACCGGTACCAATTTCAGACACCTGGGTAGAGTGGGGTATTGTGCTTAGAATTTTTTCTCCCATACCCAACGGAGAAAATCGCCACCAGCGCCAGGACGCGAACCCTCGTTTGCCCGCACGGAGGCAGGTCTTATAGACACACGGCTATGGCGAGTAAAGAAAGAAAGAAAGAAAAAAACGTTTATTTTCAAAGAAGTTGATAACGTGAAATGCTTGACAACACATTGGATTTTAAAAATTTCTTAAAATAAAGGTCCTTAATTGATCGACAAAAGGCCGCTTACCTCCTTCAGGACGATTGTTACTCAAATTTCCTCTGGGAAATTGAAGCTCCCAGGGGAAGTACGTGAGGCTCCGAGTTAAAGGTTGGATAGGCCTTCCCTCTGTTGAAATGGAATGGATTTTTTGTTCTGTTATGGACCATCTTTTTTTTTGGCTCACTGTTCTGTCTTTCAATACCTACTTCTTGAACTTTTATCATGTTTCATGAACTTCTTTCTCATTTTACTGTTCCTATGCGCCTTGCGCATCAATTCTACGTTCCCTAAACTCCATACCAAATAGTGCATTTCTCCTTCTTCTCTTTAAAATACTTTCGTTGCGATTAGGGAAGCTTAGACTAACATCTAATCTTAACATGCGTCTTGGCGTTCCCTTAACTCGACATTAATTATGAAATTGGGCATAAAATTTTCGTTAATGAACAAGCCTGAAATACTCGAATTTTTTTCAGGGTAGCTCATAAAAAAGTATCTTTTTTTTGTTTCGTACGTAAATTGATTAAAGCCTTGTGTTAAATCAGTTCTACATTTAAAAAGCAAAAACAATTTTTCCATCTTGTTTGATTATGTAAACGCCTAAACAATCAGCGTCTTACGCGCAGAATATCGTGAATTAACCATTAACATGATGTATTGGAATGTGATGAGAATATTTATGGAAATAGCAAAAAATTTTTTTTCATTCAAAATTCCTACTGTTGAAGGAACAATTCTAATCATGTATGGCCGATGGATTCGTAAAAAAAAAACGCGTCAAACGAATACGTGTCTAACGAAAAATATGCCAATAAGCAACAATACGACAGCTAACAATTCAGTTTCTCTAATCTATTGTTGAATGTGAAGCGCGATTGAATCACAGCGAATGTGATTTGAATTTTTCAACGTACATAAGTACATAATACAATTTTACCATCTGTGTTTGATTTCACTGAGAAGAGGCAAAAAAACTGGAACTTGTTCGTTCTGCTGAGATAACTTGAAAGTCAGAACAAATCCTTTTACAGTCTACGCTAAACGAAAGGAACTCTTGAGAATGCTCCTATGAATGTAATATATACATACATATACCAGGCCTCTCCTCCCGATGGGAGGATAGCCGACAGCAGGCCACAATCAACACCCTTAGTCACTAGGATGCGAGAGAGGCAGCACTGGCCGCACCAGAACTGCCAGGATCAGCAGCAGCCCAGCACAACCACCTTCCAGTCAGGCCCGACAGCCGTAGCTGGTTTACCCCGACCACTTCATTGAGCGCAGCCCCTCCCCCCGCACAAGACAGGTCAACCCCCATCACACGCGGGCAAGCTCCCAGTACAGCGTCAAAAATAAAATTACCGTCTTATGCACAGCCCCCACTCACTTCTGTCCGCAGTCATCCCTCTCGCCCCATCCACAGTCAGACCCCTTTCATACAATGCACGCTTCACCCCATCCATCCAACACATCCGTGGTCTACCTCGTACTCTAATACCACTTACTTCCGACATATAAATCATTTTCACCAGCCGCTCAACATTCTTTCTTTCAACATGCCCAAACCATCCAAGCACTCTTTCATCCACTCGCCTGCTCAGCTTTTTGATAACCCCCGTCTGTCCCCTAACTAACTCATTCCTCATCCTATCTCTTCTTGTCACTCCATACATGCTCCTCAAACACTTCATCTCAAACACATCCATCATGTAACACATCCATCTTGATTGTAATATATAGTTTATGGAAACACGAACTCTCAAAACTTGTAGCTATGCTATTATTAAGCGATACGCTTAAAATTTTTATGGATTATCTCAACGCCTTTTTTAAAATTAACTTCTACGATGTGCGCAAGGTTCTTAATTTTTATTATCGTTGAAGGCTAGGGCATACCTCCAATAACTCGAGTAAATAAAAGGGGCAATATATACAATGATGAGCAGTATTTTATGCCAGTGAAATTAGGCAAAATTTTTTCAGATTAAAAAACCTAAAAATTCTACAGGAAATTTTTCAAGTGCTTTTGAATAAGTGATTTTACAAGTCAGATATATTTTATGAGCATTTTACCTGATTATCAATTTTTAACTTTCCACACAGATATGTGGAATTGCTCTTTCTTAGTAATCGAAAACATTTTCTGGCAACATTCGTTAGCTTCTTAGCCGTGTTGTCGTGCTCAGATCGTTTAGGATTTTGATATTTCGGTGCGTATAATATAGAAATGTGTCTTGAATTTGTGCAGTGTTGTATTTTGAACTGAATGTGTTATTTGGAGTGGTTTTGATAGAAGTTGATGATTTTAAATCGTAATTATTTCTAGCGGTCGAAAATTTTGTCGCTACAAAATCGTGGATTTTCAAATCGTGTTATTCTGGAACAATACCCACTACTTCTCTTTTCCCTCAATTACAGTACTTTGGCTCGGGAGATAATTTGTTCTATCATAATCGCTTTTGTTGTGTTTTTACAATTTGCAACTCTAATGTTCTTTTGGTAAAATTTTTCAGTCAGTTGTCTCGGGTCTTGCAAGCACTGATAAAATGAGGGTCTTCATTGCTTCAAGGGGACAAGTCATTCCAATAATTTTTAAACATCATGATCTTTAGCATTGTTTTGACTAAAGTTAATTTCAATTTCTACACGATACTTGTTTATAGCTTGTTAAATTATTTAGCTAGAGTTTTGATGGTTGTATGAAATGAAGTAAATGGATCAGTATCAGACATAGGGCCAAATTTGGGAGCTCGACTTCATGGATAGTGTTTTAATGCCATGTAACCAAGATAAAAATTTTTTAGTGTGACTGCATAAATAATGGCCTATGAAACATCGTTTGGTAAAGTTGCAGTTTAACGTGAAAATAGAATAATTGTTTTTTTCAAAGTGTATTTTTCAATTTAGAATCCCAATTTGAAATTCAGTTTGGTTGGTGGCCCCTAGTTTTAAAGTTAGGGAAAACCCCCCAGAAATAGGATTAAAATTCTTGTGTAAACTGAGAGTAGGGTTTTGGGTGAGGGAGAATGAGGAGAGAGAATAAGAAAAAAAGGGTAAATGTGAAGCGTTTGCTAATAATTGAATTTTGAATTTTCGGTCCCAAAACATAGTTTATTATATCAAAATAAACAAGTTTTCTTTTATGCACTTTCCGTTGCAAATGAGTATTTAACGAGGTATAGCGGTAGGTTTAGTTTTGTCTCTGATGACGAATGTGCTCGATTAGACAGCCACTCATTTATTTTTGAATTTTTGTTTCTTGAATCACAGTAATAACATCAAAATAAACTATTTTTCTTCTATACACTTTTTGCGACAAACGAGTATTTTATGAGTTAAAGCGGTAGGTTTTAAATGGCGGGAACGGGTTCGATCATTCAAGCGCGTTGGAAGGAAGCGTCCACTGCAGTGTTGCCATACGACGCACTCGATGAATTACTTGCCGCTTCAAAGACTAGACTTGCGGTAACTAATTTACCGCTATAAATCGTAAAATAGTCATTTGCGACGAAAAGTGCATGAAAGAAAACTTGTTTATTTTGATATAATTAACTGTGTTTCGGCACTCAAAATTTGATATTCGATTATTAGCAAACGCTTCACATTTACCAACAAAAGTATAAGGAGGGAGAAGAAATCATGAAAGTTTCTAGAGAATGCAAAGTAGACGCGTCTGGTGAAATCGGTGGACGCAACCTAACCATATCTTATTTTCCCTCTTAATTCTCCCCACCCAACTAACCTGCTTTCACATGGGTTGCCATTGCTGTGAGTCATTATAGGAATTTTTACCTTATTTGTTTTTTTCCTATAACTAAAACTAGAGGCTGCTGACCAAAATAAATTTCAATTCAAATTTGGATTCTAGATTGATAGATACACTATAAACAAAAACAAAAAAAGTTATTGCCGCATCTTTAAGTTGCAACAATACCTATTGTTTTTTAGTGTATAATGTTGAGTTTACATTCTTCAAATTGTAGCCTGACACCAATAGGAAGTGCCTCAAATAGTTTTTTTCTGTGCTTTTGAATTCATGGATTTTAACCATTCTTGACTGTTTATTGAAATTTAAACGTATACAGGTGTGCTACCTATGGTTCCTGTAAAGAGTAAAATGGAACAAATTTCTAATGTCAATTTGATCACTTCATGGCATTTTAAACTGTTCTGCAGACAAAGGGTATTATTAATGCAGTGTTTACTATCTAGTTATATCGGCTTAACTTTGGAGTTAGCCCCGTTAGTTAAATATTCGATAACTAAACCTCCCACCAGATGGCGCCACTAGTCTTAAGCTTAACTGGACGCGAGAGATGTATTCGAAAAGTTGATTGGGAAAATATGTAAAAGCTTCCCTTATAAATAAAAATTAAAAATAATTGTCAGTTGTTGGGTTGGGTTGGGTGTGTGATAGCGAGCCGTGGATGGTGTATCCGTTTTTCTCGCGTTGAGTTAAGCTTAAAACACGTGGCGCCACCTAGCGGCAGGTTTAGTTATAAAAAATTTAACCAACGGGGCTAACTCCAAAGAAACCCCGTTATATCAATGAAAATTAAAAAAAAATTGCATGAGCATCATAGACTGCACAAATAAAATGATATATTATCTTTATAGGACTGCATGGTAATTGTTTTATGCAGATATTTTGAAGTTAGGCTAGTTATCTGAATTGTGAAATTTGCTGAGCAGTTTTTTTAATTGCAATTTCTGAACTTTAAAAGCTATCAGCTGCATTGTTGAGCTGATGTTGCTACATGCCTGAAATGTTGAAATTAATGGCTTAATAGTAGCTATTACCTACAAGTGAAAAGGTTTTGAATATCATTTGTTAAAACATTCACTACGTGTTGGTACATATATGTACCAACTGGTGCATTTCTGATATAGGTGTTGGTACATATGTGTACTGCTGCTCAATTTTTCAAAAGTTCTAAAAATCAATGTTACACCTTCATATTTTATTAATCTAATGTAAATATATTCACGCTATGGTCATCTACTTCCGTGACTGTAGCGCAATCCAAATTGATGCAGTGATGGACAATTATTGCAATTGTCGTGGAGGAAAGACTGCAAAAATAGCTATCGTAGGGAACGTGTTAAGCAGATGGATATCTGCACATCACAAATTTACTCTGAATATTGTAATATGATCATTATGGCAATTTTAAATAATTATAATGGCTCACAGCTCAAAATTGATACAAAATGGGGAAGAACTTTATGAAGTACATTTATTTACACATGTTTATTACAAGTTAGCTATCAATGTCATCAGTAGATTGATATTAACACTATCTACTAAGCCTAACCTTTCCCTGTAGCTTCTCCTATGCTAAGCTGCATGTACTAGTTAGCCTAAAGTATTATATGGAGTAAATGTACTCATTTGTAAATCAAGGTATTCAAATTATAAGGTTAACATATCTAACCTCACAGAATTTTCCAACATCTCAACTCGCTGGCAGGAATGAAATATCTGCAAGGAAATGTCTCAGAATTTGAGGGTTTATGGCAGTATTTATCAATGGGATGAATTTCATGATGGGGCCATAAATTACATTTATAGATCAACTCAAAGGTGCTCCATTGCCATAATTGTACAATTATTGAACATGGAATTGTATATCATTCAATGCATATGGGGATTGTGCTTTTTAAAGATAATGGGATGTCTGTTGGTTCAAATATAGATTGTTCTTTTGAGCTGTACAAATTGTAAAGAAAGTCTTTTGCATTGATGGTAATGTAAAAACAGTAATTGGCTGATGGCATTGGCTAGCATTTAATTAATTAATTAAGGTTGTACAGTAATTTTCAAATAGGTCGTCAGAATTTGTTAGCAAAATGGGTTTGAACTGTAAGTGTTCTGAGTTTGAAGGTGTTTAAATTACTGGTATGCAAGTGTATTTAGAATTGTTCTTTACTTGATATGCCAAGAAATGCCCTTTTGTCATTTAGCAAGAGAGAGGAGAAATAAAGATTAAAACTGAATTAAGTTAAGCTTGCCTTTTGTAGGGAATCATTAATGGTTGGCCTTTATGCATGAAGTTTACCTGCTAGTAGTAGTAGTAGTAGTAGAAGATTGGGGTATGCATGTATAGGCTCACAAACAGGAGTTTGCACTTGACCAGTCACTAACGTATAGTTTTTATGAATATCAAGGCTGAGTAGGCATAATATTTACTTGAATTTATGGTTACTGTGTTTTTGTTTTACTGTTTGGATTTTCTGGTTGGTTAGCTAAAACTAAAAGCATTACTACTTGAAAGTTTTGAATATTCTAAATAGGACTGCATTAATAAATAAAACGAATTCCTTCAAATGCGGTGTACCTCTTTGGAGCTCTTATCCACCTACAACAAACTTGGCTGTACTACTTGTTACCAGTTATAAACTAGGTGTTATGTAAAAGTTTCTTGAATGAAATTTGTATTTATTGATCAAATGATCTGTGTTGAGGAAGACTTGATTTTACTGTGCAGTTTTATTTATCTGTGAAGTTCTGTTTTCTGTAATTCTGAACTGATTATTTGACTTGCAGGTAATTACAAGCATCATGGGTGCTTACAAGTATATGCAGGAGTTGTATCGCAAGAAGCAGAGCGATGTGATGAGGTTTATTTTGAGGGTGCGCACATGGAATCTGCGCCACCTCAACACCTTGCACAGAGCCCCTCGCTCGACCAGGCCTGAGAAGGCTAGGCGCATGGGCTTCAAGAACAAGCAAGGTCAGTTTTGGCAGCTTATGCCTGTGTGTAGTGCTGGGGACAGAAAATTTGTTTTTCATTCATAACTTTATTTGGCTATTTGACAAATACACTATTACCTACCTTTTATACTGCAAGATTTTGAAGAAATTTCAAATTAGTCCCATGACATGTTTGGACAGTAGGAAATATACACTCCATATAGTGTTTTCCCAAGTAATGAGTGATTTCTAATAATTTTGGTGTAAATGGTGGCACAGATACAAAAATTTATGGCATATTTATGTGCTACACCTAATGATAAGGTGTTGTGCTTTTGCTTGGTTGCTTCTGACCCGCATTAATCTTTCATGTGCTTTTAAGGTGCTCCTGAATCTTTAGGGAATGGGATTATATTTTGAGCTACTCTCAGGCTTGGATGGTATGTGATTATTTTGTACGGTTTTATCTTTTTCCACTGTGTTGGCAGATATTTACTAATTTGCTCAGCACCATTCAAGCTTATAATTTTGGTATTTCACTACGTACATTGTGTGGCTCTTGATGTAGCTATAGCGAGCTGTGATATTCTCTTCCTGATTTTTAATTCTACCAGAAATGCTGTTGGGCAATTTTGAGGAATTCTCATTTTATGCTCTAGAAAGTTTCCATAATGTTCCTTGTGTTCAATTAGTTCATTGTACTATTTATTTTATTCTTTTCTTGAAGCATCATATTAGGTATTCAGTTTAGTAGTATAACGTGTCCCTGTCAGTGCATATTATCCAGAACCATTTACAGGACACAATTATTTTGTTCTGTGACATACGTCTGGTAGAACAAATGTTTGCTCCTCAAATGTTTGAGTTTGACTCTGATAAATCTTGTGAGCAATCAACATTCATTTTAATCCTAACCTTTAGGGGTGGCAGTCTTGCATAGTTACTATTTCATGTGATGTTTTAGAGGGCAAATCATTGGTGTGACTGGATTATTTAAATTTCATCAATTTCTTTGCTTTAAAATTGGTGCTATTGGGATCATAGCTGTGCAAATTACCCAGACTAAAATTACAAGCCGATCTTTGATCGTTTTGTGCCGAAAGTCTGGCACAGCAAAATTGCTGCTCTTCTTTTCATGCTTGTGTATGCGAGCTGTGAGAGCAATGTACACTATTTGTTGAATTGGTATAATCTTGCTTATCCTGTTTTTTTGGGAGAAATTACACAAGTTAATTGTATTTCTGTACCGATTGATCTTGAGCTGAAGGTTTAGTGTGCTTTCCTTTCTGTGAAATAGAGGAGGTTATTTGTTTTGTGATGGACCTTTTTTTTTTACAGTTTTTTAGCACCTGCTACTTTCTTCAATTTAGATCTTGCATCCACAACGTCTTCCTCAAATAACTGTTTTTATGCCCCTTCTGCATAGATTCCACATTCCCTTATCCCTCCTCTTCAACATGCTCTTTTTTTTTGTAGCAGTTAGAGAGGCTTAAACTTGCATGTAATCCAATCTCTTGGGTCCTTGCTAAATGGTGCCTTTTTCTCTTTCCATTGCCTTTGTTGAGATTTAAGTTGTGAAAAAACATCGAATTTGGTGTACACTGGGATTTTTGTAGTAGCGGTGTTGAATAAGAAGGGAACCATTGTTAGCTTTGCATTTATATAAATAATGTTGACCAAATTTCACTCAAATGTTAGATTTTATTGTATCATATGCTTTAATGCAAATGATATGTGTGCATGAAAAGCATTGGAAAACTAATGTATTTTATATTTTACGTTTGGAGTTGGAATAATATTAGTGTAATTTTTCTTGTAGAAAGGGCGTTTGGCAAATTTCATGTACACCTCTGACACACCCCTCTCCAGTTTATATTTTTACCTTGTTATAGTGTGCATGAAGCAAAGCTTTATGTTGAATAGCTTGTATTATAATGTATTTGTATGCGCAGGTTATGTGATCTACCGCGTGCGTGTGCGCCGTGGTGGCCGCAAGCGCCAGGTGGCCAAGGGTTGCACCTACGGTAAGCCCCGCAGCCATGGTGTCAACGAGCTCAAGCCCACCAGGAACCACCAGAGCATTGCTGAGGTCAGACCCTATACTCTACGTCACTTACCCGTTCTATTATAATGGTAGCTGTATTTCAGTATAAACTACTTTCTAGTTCAACTTTTATTTTATTTCACAAACTTATAACATATCGTATTGTTGACGTATTATTCGTTATTCTTCAACTCAATGTTTGTGTAAATGTGTCGTGTATTTATTATTACAGAATTATGTATCAATAAATAAAAGACTAGCTCAAGGTGTGTTACGCGAGTTTTACTTGCTTGAAGTCTCATCTACTGAGAACGCTTGGTTTGCCTCAAGTGTTCTAGGCAATGTGGTGCTTAACGGTCAGTTTTGTGAATTAAAAAATATTTTTGTTTTGCCGATTTACAGGAGCGTGCTGGCAAGCGTGTCGCGTCCCTGTCTGTGCTGAACTCCTACTGGATAGCTCAGGACTCCACCTACAAGTACTATGAAGTTATTATGGTCGACCGTGCACACAAAGCCATCCGAAGGTGAGTTCTTCATGGTGATATTGTGGGAAGCCTGTACAAACCTCTGTTCTTCTTGTGAACTCCAATTCTAGGGCTGTGAGGAATATTAAAAAAATGCCGAAATGAATTTTAGCATCCACATCACTGTGTTAACCTTGAGCATATTTTATCTTAACTCTTCGGAGGGTAATGCCTATTTTTATGAGTTTCCAGTTGAAGTTAGTCATGCTCCATTCAATGTATGATTACATGTAATCAATGTAGAAATTGCATTAAATCACTAATGTTTTAGTAAATCTTCCACTATACATGCAATACAAAATAGGAAAACTAAGAAAGTCGAAAGTGCATTTCAATGATGAATAATTGCTTCACCGTTGCTCAAAGGTGTAGGAGTTTTTGTTCAAAACCATAACTATATGAGCTCTAAAGTCTCTGTTGACAATATTCAATGTCCTGACTGTCCGCCTGTTGCCTCAGGGACCCTGCGATCAACTGGATCGTGTCGAGCAAGCACAACCACAGAGAGCTGCGCGGCCTCACCAGCGCCGGCAAGAAGCACCGTGGTCTGGGCAAGGGCTTCAAGTACAACAAGACGATCGGTGGCTCCCGCAGCGCCGCCTGGAAGAGGAGGAACACGCTCTCTCTGCGCAGGAGGCGATAGTGCTCTTGAGCTGCTCTATCTCCTCTGTGATCACGGTGGCAGATTCAGTAAACTCTTTGGTGGACTCCGCGTGTTTTTGTTTCCTGCTAATTTTCAGTAAAATGTTCTGCACCGTCATTTGCTTGTACGAGAGAATGCAATGGAAAAGTTAACACTAATAACAGAAAATTTGTTACGCTCAACGCAATTTTGTACGAGTTTCTCATGAATTAGGTTGAATTTTTTTGTAGAAATTGTCGAAGCATACATAAAGCTTTAAATATATTCAATTGCAAGTCAAAAAGTTCGTTTCACGTTCTCATTCCTATTTACTTGACGGTTAGCGTTATTTTAGCAATAAACAAAAGCAATGCCGTAGGATCTAACTCATTGTTTTTCTCATTGAAAATTTTTGGACTATTTAGGTTCCCGTCAATAGAATGGGTAACCAGTACATAAAATGTTAGCATTTCTAATGAGTGAGATACGAGGATTGCTGAGCAGTCGAGGTTTTATCTTTGATGTCGTAGGCAGTGAAAATCTGCTCGCTAACTTTTTGAACTAGAAGTTCGAAAATGAATGTCATCTAGAGTAACTCTCGTTGAATAATAGTTAACAAAGCAATAGCATTGGTACCGAAGCAGGTCTAGATCAAGAATATTCCGCTGTCTTTTAATCCTCTAAATTAATTTAAACTCTGTCAAAGAACGAATAGCATTTGCTCATGGAAGGAAATAACCGCATGTTGGGTGCGGTCGCCGCATAAATTTGAGAAATTTGGAACTGGATCGGTTTGTTTTTGAGCTACTAAACTTGGTAAAAAGCGTTCGATGGGTAATGAAAGAATCAAATTTTGCTTCTAACGCAAAGGAAGTTTCAGCTGCTCTTTAACTCGGATAATATACAGATTATCGTTATGTGCACTCATGTATTTTGTACAGATATTTTCGTTGTCTTTTTCAAATGGAATAAAAGTTGTTATATGATACAATTGGAAAATGTAACGATGGTGCATTTTATGGTCCAGCAACTTAGTAGCTGAAGTATGTTCAGCGTTTATAGATGTAAAACTAGCTCATTTATTTCCTTCGTACATCACAATTGATGCTATTTACATTCGGTGATAAGGATACTTGGTATTCGTGGTTGGGATTTCTACTAAAATCTGTAACAATCGGGCGAAAATCTGCTGCAAAGCTCCTAATAAGTAGAAGATATTAGCGCAATTGAGCGATGACTTAGATGTCAAAAGTATTTATTTGATGGAACTGAAATTTTCATTTCTCGTTCCTGGAATTGCATATGAAGTGCCTAGAAAGGAAAAGTTAGTTGAATACTCGTTTTGTTCGAGCACGTGCTGAAATTCCGCTTAATATTCCGGCCATGCAGATTTTATGTCTTGAATAAGAATTATTCAAAAATTAATTTACAATAAAACTAGAGAAAAGTTTATGATAAGAAAGGAGGTGAAAATCTGCAATATACAATTCTATATGTAAAAAAGTAAAGTGGAACCGGGATTCGGACACACCTGCATCAAAAATTGAAATGAATTTTAATTTGGTTTTGTTCGTTGTACTCTAAGAATGCAGTGATTAAGCTGCTGTTCACGCTCTAATAGTTCTACTGATCCCTTATCGAGGAAATACGAAGAAGGATAAAAGCCTAATTGGGCAAATTTTATGGTTATTCAAGTTTTTTTACGCGCAATATAGTACAATTGGAGATTGAACTTTTCAAATATTTAGCTCCCGTCATTCCTGGGAGGCAGGAAAGCTTTACTTCTTTAATATCTCTTGTTATATTATCTGATACGTGAGCTTTATATTATGAGGAAACCTCTGTAGTAAGTAGCCTGGTGGCTTTTATGAAACATTAAAGCTTATACGAAGGGTGAAAAAATTGAACCTCTGCTACTTGCCTGATGAAAAAGAGGTATTTTGTTGTATCAATTTTTATTTGTTGGTTATTATGACAATAAAATGATTAAAAATTTATGATGCATTGAATGTGCGAATGATGATTCTAATTTTACTGATAAGTTACAGTTTATGAAAATATCTAATTTTCCGCCAAGTGCCAGTAGCTACATCGGAAAAGCGTGGCATCTCCGGAAACCGCTGCAGATGTCAGTCCCATTTGGGAGTATTCGCGACGAATAAACACCTGCTATTATTAATTATTGATAGAAGGTAGACGAGTCCGCAGCGTTTAATTTACAAATCTATAACTGATGCTGAGTTGAGGAAAGTACGTTATGGCTGCAGCTCCGCCCGAAGGAGGGACATTAGTCTTGCCTGATACATTGCAAAGAGTCCTCCCACGTACCATACCTGGGCCCTTGAGCGCTCAAAACAAAGGAGCAGTCCACTGGTAAGCAACATTTTGAAGATGTTTTATTTCAATTAACCAATGTTGTGGTATAACTGGAAGATGTGTAATGAATGTCTTGATTATCCAAATGTAGGTTATTTCCTACCAATAAATTTCTGTGGATGTATCTTGTCATGTGATACTGAAGATTTAACAGGAGCCCCTTATCTACGTCCTCTTATATATTATCAGTTGTAGGCAAAGTCATCACAGTCTAGTATATATTCTTGCTAGATTTCATTAAGGGGATTAAAATTCTTAAGCATATGTAATTTAATTTTCATTTCTTGCTGCAAGTAAGCAAGATTTTTAAAACCTGAGTATTATTTCTATATTTTGAATGAAGCTAATATTCATATGGCTTGAATAACATTCTCTTATATTTTATTGAATGTAGCCAAGGTTAAGCTTAGATTGCATATATGAGCCTATATTCAAAAATGACTGAATATTTTTTCCTGCATCAAAAATTTAATTAGATTTAGTTATACTATAGTATTTAAAAAAATATAATAGTCCAATTGAAAAATGTTAAAATGTCTACAAATAAAATGTATTTTCAAATTATTTGATTTTTTAAAACATGGAAATATCAGCTATGTATCAGTATTTGACTGGTAAATGTATTGTGGGTCAAGCAAAAAAAGCATTAAATGTTTCATATCATATACAATACATGTTTAAAAGTGTTCCAAATTTTAGAGTACTTTAAAATCTTCATTTTGACTGTAAAAATTGGAATACAAAGCTAAAAAATAATTAATTTTTTAGGAACTCAGTTTGGTTAGTAATAGAAATGAAAATGTGTCAATATGTTGATACATTCTTAACATGTATGAATATTCTAATTTCTACATTTTTTATTATTTTTGGTACTAGATTTCCATACTGAGGAAGTAAATGTAAGAATTTACTTTAGAAATACTAGAGTTTTTCTATGCTTTTTTCTACTTCATATTTAATAATTTAAAATTCCGCATTAGGTATGTAAAAAGTCATTGGAAATTATGATTAAACCATTAACTTGTTATTGTTTTGTTTAATTTAACTTATTTGTTTCAAATGCAAATAAATACAAGGCTGATTTATTTCTAGGGGCTGGCAAGGGTATCTGGCCTACGGCTGTCAGTGCACAGTGGTGGTGGTGGAGCCAAGCACCCTGCAGTGTGTGCAAGCTCTCAACGGACACACAGCTCATGTCACCAAGGTAATGAACTGTTTTAATCTTTTCAACTCGCAGCTTCTTTTAAAATGTCTTTTTCATAAAGTACCCAAAGTTTCTTTAAGTTGTTGAAATGGCATGCAAGTCATTTCAGAATCTATTTTATAAAAACTTGAACTGCATGATGTTTCCTTAGAAACTGCGCAAATATGGGTTCATTCTTTTGTCTAGTAGCCCTACATGAGTTCATTCATGTAAGGTAAAAGTATTTCCATGAATTTTGAAAGAAATCAAAAACATAAGGGAATTATATTTACAATGAGTCATTCAGGGAAGGTACTTTGAGTAAGATTGTGCGTATTATGAAGATTTGTGACTGTCAGTCTCTTGCCTGTATCAAGTGAATTACGACTGTGATTATTAGTGCATAGAAAGGGAGAATTAGTCCACTGTATATATATGCGGCAATTAAAGTTAATTAATTTTGATTTGTATCTAAATGAGAAGAGAAAGTGTTTAATTATTGATGGAATTGTGCTCCAGGTATCATGGCGCAACACAGAGCACTACCACCAACTGAGCGCTTCCTATTCGCTGCTTCTGGCTTCGGGTGATGCATCAGGTAATGCATCTGGCTGTTATTGCGTGAGCTCAATTAGGGAAATGAGTTAATGTTTTTCAAGTTTAGGATTTGGTGTCCATGAAGAATTTGTGACTGTTAATCAGCAATACATCAGAATTTTCCAAATAATTTTTTATTCAATTTTTTTGAAATACTAATTTCTATAGTTTTTCATTTTGAATGCATAATAATTTTGTGCCTCCTAAGTGAAATCAAACCATGTGTGCCTAATAGAACAATGTATTTATTTAAGAATTGATTTGAAAACATAAAACTGATGTACATGTTAACACATTGCTTGTTAAATATTATTCTGTGCCAGTTATTTTGAGTATTGTGTTTACAGATGCCTGGGATAGATTAAATACTGTGTTGAACTTGGTGCCAATATGTTCAAACATCTATCTTGTGTGTGAGCCCTTCATAATTTTACTTTTCACGTTTGTATGTATAGTTGATGGTCCAAATTTACATCGAAGTAAACCATTTATCTAGCCTAACATTACCAGCTATTTCAATTATCAGCTACATATATGTATATAAAAACTTGGGGAGTTAAATTTTAAAGTGCTCATTGAAAACATGGTACATATCTGCCTGGTTCTGACTACAGAGAAGCATGGGAGGCAATAATATATGTATTGGCTTCATGATGTGAAAGTAGTCTGTTGAGAAGCCTCCCTGTCAGTTGTAAGGATGGGCATTTGCAGTTTTATTGCATTCATGTTGTTTATAATTGCACTCATCTTACTCACAACTGCATTCATGTTACTTATAATTGCAGTCCTGTTACATTGTGTATTACAATAACTGTTGCAGTTATCCAGATTATTCACATTTTGAGACATTTATGTTCCTTTAAGTCAATTAATATATGTTATTTGATCAGATCGTATACTCTCATTTGAAGGTAAATTTCAATTACCTTTAGGTATGTTTTAACTGTTTTCAAATGAAATCTAATTATCATTCTGAGGTTGGAATGAAGTTAGCATAAGGTTGCAGACAAGATTTCAGGTTTGTTTGGTATTTTATGTGTGTTGCGTGATGCACCAACTGAGCTGACCTGCTTGTGCACCAGGCCAGGTACGGGTGTGGGACGTGGCAGCCGGCAACAGCTCTGTGCTGGCAGCTCCTCCAGGAGGCACCAAGTCTGCTGCAGATCTGTGCTGGCTGACAGGCGGCTCTGAGGGCAGAGAGCATCTTCTGCTGGTGCTCTACCCTCCTCACAGGGTCATCCTCTGGGACGCCAGACATCAGACCAAACAATGGGTCAAGACCTACACTCACACCCTCACCTCCGTCTGCCTTGATCCCTTCCATGACACCAAGATGGCCTGTGAGTTGGACTTCCAAGTGCATCCTGTTCTGGATGTTGACGAAGTACAAGACTTTTATTGTCAAATTTTTACATGTCTCTAATGATCCAAAAGCATCATTGCAAGCCGGCTCAGTTGATTCCCCATTATTCATTTAATACTTTGACTGAGGCAACTAAAGATTAAGTTCAACACCAAACTCAAATTCAAAGTCATTTGCAGTAAACTATTTTGAAAATACCAAACATAAACTGGATGGTGCCTTTATTCAGCTTTGATAAAGTATTAATGAAAATTAAGTTTGCAACTACTAGTCGGGAAGCAACATTATGAAAATTGCCTCTTTGTGCCACCGGTGGTGCACGTCACAGTCAAAGTGTTAAGTAAAGTTTCTTTTGGATGTGAGGATGAATGGTGGAGTGTTGGAGGAGGTAGAGCATTTTAGGTACCTCAGATCGGACGTGGCTGTGAATGATGGTGTAGAAGTAGAAGTGAGACATCAAGTGAGTAAAGGCTGCAATACATTGGGTGCAATGAGAAAAGTTTTTGAATACAGGAATATGAGTATGAGTGCTAAAAGGAGACTGTTTGAAAGCTTAATTGTTCCAGTTTTGCTTCATGGAGCAGAGTCTTGGGGGGGTTTGAGAGCAGCTGAGAGGAAGAAGCTGGATGTGTTTGAAGAGCATGCTTGGAGTGACAAGGACAGATAGGATTAGGAATGAGTTGATTAGAGAGCAGACGCGTGTTGGTTGTCAAAAAAATGAGAAGGCAGGTGGATAAAAGAGTGCTTGGATGGTTTGGGCATGTTGAAAGAATGAATGTTGAGCGGCTGGTAGAAAAGATTTATACGTTGGAGGTGTGTGGTATTAGAGCGCAAGGAAAGTCACGGATGAGTTGGATAGATGGGGTGAAAAGTGCATTGTATGAGAGGAGCCTGACTGTGAACGTGGCGACAGGGATGACTGCGGACAGAAGTGAGTGGAAGCAGTGTATAAGGATGTAATTATTTGATGCCTGCCCGCATATGTTGAGGTATTGTGTCCTGTTATGTGTGGGGGGAGGCTGCATACAAATGAAGCGGTCAGGGTAAACCAGCTATGGCTGTCAGACCTGACTGTGGAAATGGGTTGTGCTAGGCTGCTATTGATCCGGGTAGTTCCGATGCGGCCTGTGCTGCCTCTCTCGCCTCCTAGTCACTAAGAATGAATAATTGCGGCTTGCTGTCGGCTACCCTCCTGTAAGGAGGAAAAGCCTGGTAGATGTATGTATATGTGTGTAAAGTTTCTTTTGAGTAAAAATCTCAGGCAGAGACTGAGAACAAAGTTCATGTGTGAATTGAATAGAGTTTTAATGAAAGAAATGACACCAATACAAATTCAGTACTGCAAGTGAAAGTCAATAACAAATTTTAAGTCTCGGTTATGTAAAGAATAATAGACATATTTTCTTATCCTGTGTTCTGTTAGTTGAGAACATGAACTATCAGTTACACTGTGTCTATGTTTTTTTCATCGACTCTTCCAGTCCTGTGCGAGAACTGCGTGCTGTTTGTGAATGACCTGCACCCATCCAAATGTCCATCATCAAACGGAACCAAGTTCTACCTGGCGTCATCAGGAGGGACTGGGTCTCCACAGGGTCCTTCTGCCTCACCCTCCCAGGGGGGCAACGGAGGCAGGACCATCACACGGCGCATGAGGGAGCTTGTCGTTGGGGAGAACAAGACCAAGTGGGTTGGACCAAGTTACTTATGTCTCGGCTACCTCGTTGGTGGTACCATGTTGTTTGTGAGATGATGAATTGGTACAAATTGGGTTTAAATTACTCTGTTCCCTTTTTTCCTTACAAAATTGTGGCTTCTTCCTTTCTCTTCTGTAAACACATTTGCTGTGGCTAATGAGGCTTTAACTAACTAACAATGTAATCAGCAGAATAGATGTACGGTTTGCATGAATTGTTAATGTGTTTGTATAAAATGATTTAAAATATGAAATGTACAAGTATAATTAATAATAATGATGAAAATGCTGTAGTGCTGGCTTGTTTAGCCTGGCATAATGGCACTCACATCAACATGACGGCCGGCAGATCTGAGGAGGTGAGCGGGGGCGGGCCGTGCCTGCAGCTGTGCTACCACCAGAGCTGGCCTGACGGTCTGCTGCTGCTCTACCCTCGCGAGCTGCTGCTGCTCGACCTCTCCATCAACGCCACCGTCGCCGTCATCTCCCTCGACAGAGCCTCCTCTTCCTTCTTGCAGGTGCTTCTTCTACCTTCTTGTGGGTGCTTCCTCTTCCTTCTCACATGTGCCTTCTCATCCTTCTCACATGTACCTCCTCATCCTTCTTACAGGTGCCTCCCTCGACGTCCGCATTCTTTCTTTGTGTCCTCAGAAGGACGTTTCTAGTGCCATTCTTGCATGCTGGAGGAGTGAAACTCCTCTTTTTAAAATACCTATACGAGTATTTACTGCCCAATAGTGGAAACAAAAATTATGATCAGATTGTGCGATAAAGGGTCACAGTGAAATTCTAAATGCTCTAATGAAAACACTTATGTTGCGTCTTTGGTGTATAATCCAATACACAATAATATTTTGTTTTGGTGGAATTACTATAGAGGAAGTGACTATCACGTGCCGAATAGAGCTATAAAAATAAGTGGAAGGTTAGGGTGTGTGAACTTCTAATCTAATATGTTGAATACTTAATTATGAAGTGTCAAAAATGCGAACTCTAAGTGATTGGAAGAACTATTTTTCACAAACATCACTCAACTTGGTGTGTACGATTGCACCTTGTATGATGATCAAACAGCGTCATGTCTCTCATTAATGCTTTGGTCTAGTATTTGCGTGTGAGAGCAGTGAAGCTGCATGAAATATAAAGAAATGCCGAAATTAATTGATGTTCTTAGGAATCAAATGAAGATACACAAACACACTCGTGTTTGACAATCGTTTCGTTTTAGTGTATGTGTCACGGCTATATTGATTCCATTGCATCAGGATTTGAGGATAAAGCTATTTTAGTTATTCTGACGCGCCTACCTTCACTACACGACCCCACTTCGTGAGATCAGCTTCACGCTCTTGACAGTTTGCAGTGTATCTCGTAGTGTAGGTACCTCTTTTAACGTACCTTTTGTAACTTGCTCCCTCCTCTACCTTAGCTGTGAAGCTCTCTCTCGTTTAACATCCTATTACATGCTCTATCTGTAACTTACTCCACTGTTACTGCTTCACACCTCTTGCAACTCGCCCCCATAACTTACGCTCTCACTCCCCCGTGCAGGTGAGCCCGTGCTGGCGAGGCGACTCCTTGTTCACGCTGCACGAGAGCGGCGCAGTGTCGCTGCACGTCCGCCGGCCCGTGCACCTCACCAGTCAAGGTCTGCTGCCCCTCCCTCCTTTGGGCTCGTGTGTCCCAGCTTCTGTGGTGCCCTGCTTCGTCCCATTCTTTGTTTAATAGCCGTTAGCTGCAGTGTAGTTCCATCAGTTTTAATACATTATGCTTTGTAGTTGCTGTGGTTTGCGTTCTTATCGCCTTGAAGGTGTTGGAGTTTTTCGCCTTATATGTAGTTGCTAGAGTTGGTATATTTTTCACCTTATAGTTGCTGGAGTTGGTGTATATTTGCCTTACAGTTGCTGGGGTTAGCATTCTGTGTTTGTTACAGTTGCTGGAGTTTTTGTACTTTTCATCTGATAGTAATACGACTTGATACATGTACTTTTGAGCTTATGGTTGCTGAAGTTTTTATTCGTATTTTTAATTTGTTTGTTACTGTAATTGATTGTTTCTAATTTTGATGGTTACTAAGTGCCAGCATATTCTGCAAAACAAAATAAAACAATTAGGGTTGCTTTGTTTTTCTACAGGGGTTTTTACACCCAATTTTGATGGGTTTGTTAACGTAGCTAAACTTGTGCAAGATAAAGATTTGTCTGTTTTCGGTACCCCTTGATATACCTGCTCTCGGGTTCTACTTATGTGGCGTCATATTTTCACCTTGACCCTGCAAAAATATGTTACATTTCCTCTTTTTGTGCTTCATCTCATTCCCCCCAACTCCCTCGGTTTGATAAATTAGAGCACATTTCCTACAAGATGGCAGTGCAGCATAGCCACATAAGTTGTTGTAACTCATACAACAATACCCATGAAAAGTACAATAGTAAGGTTGTGTTGCCCTGCAGGTGTTGCTGAGCTGGTGTACGAGCGGCGGTGCCAGTCCGACGGTCTGCGGCTGTCGAAGAACAACTCCGCTTTGGGCTGTGCCCTCGAGCCTGTGTGTCACAACAGGATCGGTGAGGGATCACGTTTACATTGAGCACTATGGTGCCAGTGGGAGTTAATTTAGGGACTTGAGAATAAAGAGTTAGTGTAAATGGGGCAGACGTTGTAGAGCCCTGTGATGCCACTGTGGGAGCGAACATACGGCCTTGAAAGTAAAAGTTATGAGCATTGAATCAGCTCTGTACCCTTGGACCCTTGTGTCACTGCAAGATCGGTAAGGGCTAACGTTTTTGTAGAATTGAGGTTTTTTGTGCGACTGTGTAGAAAAAAGTCTTCAGCCTCGAAAAATTGGTGTTGATGTGAAATAAATCTGTTTGCACCTTAGAAACCTCCGTGTTTGCAAGGCTAGTGTGCTGTTAGAGAGTTAACACCATTGACTGAAGTTTAGGAATGAGTGGCAGGTACTTATGCAACAGTATTTCAAACTTGGAAGCCTTTTGATGTAGTTTCATCAACTTAGGGTTCTGAAACTAGATCATGTCTCATAGGATTCCTGTTTAACCCGTGGATGCACGGTGGTGTCAAAATGACCCCAACTGAATTTTAAATAACTGTATATTTTATTCATTAATTATTATCCAAATATTTGAACATGGCATTGTGACTTTTCCCAAATAACCGAAACTGGTTAACCTTTACGTGCTTTGCAGCTTGAATAAAAAGGTTGGGATGGGTCAAATTGACCCCACGGTGTAAGTTTGTTTGAAATAACACACTGGATCGAAGGGTTAATTTTTGACGCAGGCTTGATTTTGGGTGATGGCCGAGTGGTGTTCAAGGAAGTGTTGGAGATAGCCTCCCCGTGCCTCTCTCCCGCCCAGCGCGCCTCTACACTCGAGGACACGGACCTCATCAACTTGGATTCTGCATCTCCTGCTGACATCAACTTGGATTCTGCATCTGCTGGCGTCAGTGATGCTGACGTTCACAGTGCCAAAACGTCAGCACAGGATGCCGGCTGTCAGCCAGACGCTGACAGCGCTTTCCATGCGTGTGATACGCCGTCTGTGCCATCACTGCTGTTGACAGAAGACCACTTCTCTAGAGATGTAGACACCAGTGTACCTGCTGCTGCTCCCCTGTCTGTGCCTGACCCCTCCATCAGTGCACTCCTGCAGACCTCTGCTAAGGTAACCTCCATAGGGCTCGAAACTGACCAGAATTCCTGTAGTAGTTCAGATGTATTTCAAATATTTGGTTGTGTTGAGAAGTCCATTAAAATTTCCTAGCCTTTGTAAAGTTGTGTCGATAAAGAGCTCTAATAGCTAAACGTCTCAGAAATGCTGCAAATAACGTTAGTTCGAGCCTCCAAACTCGCCAAACTCGTCTCCTGCTCTCACTCCACTGGAATACATTGCTCTTTCTTGATCCCAGAGCTTAAAATGAGCAAGTTTAAATTACCTCATGTCAATGTTTATTTTACAGCTGCGCCTGTTGGTGACGGGAGTGGTGCCCCCGCTGAGCTCCCCCCCGTACGTGGTGAGGATGTGTCCCCCCCTCACCACCCGCAACCTACACCGCTACCAACCCCGAGTTGCGGTTGGTAACGCCGCCGGGTCCCTGCTGCTCGTCAGTGCTGCCACTGGTGCAGTCCTGCGCGAGCTCAACGTTCACACGTGCCCTGTCAGGTGAGCTGTTGCAATTGTTTTTCTGGGTTCTGATCAGTTATAATCGAGTGGACTCATGAAGTGTTAGTGCGCTGCTATGGTAATCAAGACTTGTGTGTTGTAAAGCAAACATTAATAATGGATTCAAAAGCATACAACACAAGAAGTTTAGTAGGACTCAGAATAATGCTGTTGCACTCAAAAGGTGTGGCCATAATTTGCCTGGCATCATTAATAACGTGATGTTCATTCTGCTGAAAATCTATTTTGTCTTTGAGAGTTGACTTGCAAATGTGTTTCTCTCGCAGAGGTATCGAGTGGACGTCTCTGGACTCCGTGTTGTCGTACGCTCATCAGTCTCTGACCAGCGCACAGGGTGAGCGCATGTTCTGGTTCTAGTGTTCTAGTTATTTGGTACTAGTGTTTTAGTTTTCTAGTTTTAGTGTTTTAGTCTTTTAGTACTAGTGCTCTAGTTTTTTAGAACTAGTCTTCTAGTTACTTGTATTTATCTCAATGAATAGTGAACATCTAGGTTATTTTTTGCTGGGGAAATTTGAAACTCATCTATGCCAAGGATTTATAATGTGTCAAATTTTGAGCCCCTTTAAGAGCTATCATCAGGGCGAATGTTACACGCCTTCCGGCGTTTGGTTTAGCAAGCAATTCAGTAATTTATGATTGTATTCATCCTTGGTTTTACTCCTAACAATCAAAAGTATGTGTTCGTACTTCTTTCTTTTTTGGCGTGTGTAGCACTTAGGAGAAGAACGTTGCCTTGTAAATGTTTTGTTGTATTTTAAATTCAATGAAACTATGTCCTATTCTTTGTTTTCCTAATTTTATTCAGTCACACTTTTAAGATAAAACGAGGTACAGTCGAGTATAATTAGAGTCAAAATCTTGAGCGGTGTTGGCTTTTGTGTTGAACAGATTCCCTTGCAACATTAGGTGCATTTAAAATCGCTGGAGAGCGCTTGTTAACACTTTACCGTCGAGGTGGATTTCAAAATCCACTTGCATGAACAGCTCCAATATATTTTATTCCTTGTGAAATTTGTGCCCTAATGTGTTCTTCGAAGTTCATGGTCGAGTGGCAGTCACTTCCTCGTTGTGATGTCGGTGACTACATGATGCAGGTGCCAGTTTAGTGATGGTGGTTGTGAGAACGGTAATGTGAGTGAAAAATACGGACGCTAAAGGGTAAATGATGGTGGTTGTGACAACGATAATGTGAGAACACAATGCGGACGTTGAAGGGTTAAAGTATTGTTGGTGTATTTACAGGGCAAGTGCGCAACGAGCTCTTCCACGTGGACTTGTGTGGCGGCGTGAGCACCCAGCTGCGCTCTGCAGCGCACCAGGAGAGCCCCATCACCGCCGTCAGGGTGTCGTACCTCAAGTGAGTCGCGCCCTTCCTTTTGTGTGGCGCCCTGGCTCCTGTGTTGATTTATTTTTAACATTCTGTCTGTTGTGCCCTGGCTCCTGTGTTAATTTATTTTTACCATTCTGTCAGTTGTGCCCTGGCTCCTTCTTTGCTGTCATTTGTTCCCTCTGTCTGGTGCCCTGTCTCCTCAGTTTGAGTCGCGCCCTCCCCTCTGTCTGTAGAACCCTGACTCCTTCTTTGCTCTCGGGAGACCCGGGTTCGAGTCTCGGCGCTGTTGGCGATTTTCTCTGTTGGGTATAGGAGAAAAATTCTAAGCACAATACCCCACTCGACCCAGGTGTCTGAAATGGGTGCCGGTCTTCGACCGGGGGAAAGCGTCATGGCGTCCTGGTGTTAGTTATAAGGCATTTGAAAAACCAATGTAAAAGGTGATATGTATCATGCTTCAATTGGAAATAAAGCATCCGTAGATGCCGATGTTTGTTTGTTTTTCCTGTTCGTCAGTGGCGCCCTGGATCCTCAGCTGCTGTGCAATTCGTGACTACTTTCTTGTGCTCCGTGGTAATGGGATCTATTGAAATCTGGTGGTTAATAACGCTTGAGCTATGCTGCATGTAAAAGATCAATTGTGTGTTAAGTGATGCCGTGACTACACTGCGTTGTGTGTGCCTGTGCAACAGCTGCAGTGTCTGAAGTGTCTGCAGTGCTCAAGCGCAACTCAAAATTAGGGCTTCTCTTTTTGTTACTTTTCTTTGTCTTTCCTCTTGAAAGTTTTACTTTGTATCTATGAATACATTACAAACAAGCTCTACTCTAAAAAAGCTGTACCGCTAATTATATTCTACGCTTGTTGAGTGGTGTCGCTATTTTCCACGCGCCAAAGTGTAACTTGATTGTAGAGAATTGAGAACTGCACACTTAACTGGTCAGAGGTAGTGTTTGTTATGACACTGCAAGGCATAGCCCCATATACCCTTCCTGTAAAGCACAATTTACCACATCCCAGTTTAACTTTTTAACCGGAGCATTTATGATTGTAGTTGCCCAATGTTGTACTTGGGCTGCTGCACAGGAAACTTACAATTTACTGGTAATACTTCCTGGTGTTTCACATTACAGGCAATACTTCCTGGTGTCCCGCAAGAGCGACCCTCTCGAGCTGTGGTGCTGCCAGACGCTGTCGCTGCTGCGCACGCTCCCCCAGCGCTTCCCCCTCCCCACCGCCCTTGAGTGGAGCCCCACCAGCCACGTCAGAAAGCGGAGGAAGAAGAGCGACTCTACCGTAAGGGTTTTTTAGTTCTAAGCTTTTCGAAGGAAGAATTTTTTAATTCTTTGTGTTTCAGAGGAAGAATTTTTTTAGTTCTAGGCGTTTCAGAGGAAGAAGGACGACTCTACCTTAAGTTTTGTTTTAGTTCTGGACCTTTCAGAGGAAGAAGAGCAACTTTACCGTAAGTTTATTCTTGATTCTGGGAATTTCCCCCTGGTCTTTACGTTTGCTAAGTGATTCTCTCAGTAGCGTTTATTTTTAGCTCTGGGTCCGTCCCCTGGTCTTAGCGTTGGTTTGTAATTCTCTCATCAGCTTACATTGCAAGTTGAAATGACTTGATGCATCGTACATTTGTTTGCAAAACAGCCGGCTATGTTTGAATGATTTCGTCTGTCTCAAGAATGTTTCCAGACACCGTACTTTAAAATATTCACGTTTTTCTAGTGGTGCAGCTGGCAGCTTAAGTTCTTAAGTGAACTTGGCTTTACCTCGTGCTGCTGTGTGTAGCATAGCTGACTTGACTTAGAAGAAATTACGCTACCAGTTGCACACGTGCAACACAGAAAATTGCTTGACAATGCAACCCCAGATCCCTGCTCTGGCTCGTTCTGCACCTTATTCCACAACGTCACAAAGTAATTAGAACAATAACCTCTTCATCATCAAGATTTGAACCCTTAAAGTTCTCCCCTAGAGTCGAGACCTCTGAGCTGCTGTTAACCTTGACGACTGATTGTTATTACGGTAGAAATCTCGTGTCAGAACTCGACAGCAATACAACTTCTGGTCGCCCAAATGTCGCCACAAGGCAACTCTTGTGCGGTACTCTCGGTAGTCACTGAGGTTACTGATAGATTTGGTTAGCCCATGGTATCTGATGGCACAATTTGTATTGAGTGGATTGTAAGAGAAGCAATTCAAGCTGCAAATGCCAGGTTGTTTTTCTACGGTTCCATCGATGCACATTTATTCTTTGCCATGGCAAAATGGTTTAAATTTTGTCATTTGTCTTAAATTTTTCATGTGTCTTAAATTTTTCATGTGACACATGTCAGGTTTCATTCCTTTTTTGCCATATCTTGTCTTTTCTTCTTCCCTTCTTCCTCTTCTTTCCGAACTTACTGTTCTGTGCGCATGCTATGATGTGTGGGAACACACCTTGTGCATTGATTCCGTTTTCTAGAATTCAGACAAAATAGACTCTTTGCTCTGGTGAGATTGCATTTATTGTGGCTAGGGAATCTTAAATTAATGTAATAGTAATACATTAACTATAATAATTTTATTAATTGCAATAAAAATTAATGAATAAATTAACTATCCAAATTAATTTATTAATTAATTACTTGATAATAATAATAAATGACCTAAATTAATGAAATTATAATTATATTAATTATAATAAAATAAATTAATTGTAATAATTAATGGTTACTTTTTTTCATTATTATTAATTAATACATAAAAATAATAGTAAAAATTTACATGGCAGAGTGAAAACGATGGAGGTCGCGGCGTGACCTCCCAGGCTCCTGCCACCGCCGCCCCCACCTACCCCGCTCACCTCCCTCCTGCTGGGTCTGACGTCAGAATAGCAGGGCTGGCTGGCGAGAGTGCTGGCCCTCCTGACGCCGCCGACAGCAGCTCTCTCTCCTCAGCCGCCGCTGATGCTGACACAGGCGCTAGTCAAACTGTCAGCAATTCTTCTGCTTCCACTGTGACTGCTGACGCAATGCCCTCGGATGTCGGTGGCGTCACTCTAAAGTCAGCCATGAAGCCGTCAGCCACTTTTCCGTCCGCAGCTGATCTCACTTCTTCCATGATGACTTCTTCTACTTCTATGGGTGACCTCAGTGAGTGGAAACTTGGTTCATTTCGTGTCTGCCAGTCTTGGTTTAGCTGTAAAGAAGCAAGGATGCTGACATGTGAACTTGATTGNGTCTGTAGATGCTTTACAAAGCTATGCGAGTGTTTAAACTTGAAGAGAAATTGTATTTTTTATAAATGAAGAATGTGTGCACACATCTTATTGTTATTCACAAGGATGCCTTTCCAGTGAACGTGAAAAGACGTCAATGCAGCAAAGAATCTCCTATCACTTTACCATCATATTCTCTCTCCACGCCATACAAACATTTAGCAGAATGTTCAAGTGTTCAAGTCAGCACAAATCTATGAGCGTGTTCTACGGTCTTGACTTTCATGTCATAGCCTGCATGTGAGCTGCCACGGTGCATGTAAAGCTGTGTTGAGGTGGGGTGTGTCATTCTGTAGTTGGATTTAGTGGGTCTTGCAAACTATTACTACTACTCAGGCTTGCGAACTACTAACATGTACTACTCTGGCTTGCAAACTACTAATATGTACTACTCTGGCTTGTAAACTACTAATATGTACCACTATGGCTTGCAAACTACCACTACTACTCTGGCTGGCAAACTACTCCTACTCTGGCTGGCAAACTACTCCTACTCTGGCTGGCAAACTACTCCTACTCTGGCTTGCAAACTACCCCTACTGCTCAGGCTTGCAAACTACCCCTACTGCTCAGGTTCGGTGGAGCGCATTGTGAAGGAGACGTTCATGCTGAGCGACAGCGACGGGTCGCTATACCACCTGTCGGTGGAGGGCAACGTGATCAAGGACGGGGTGCGGGTGCCGCCTGACCCCAGCGTGCAGCGCGTCACGAGCATCGCCTGCAAGTCTCACCTCATGGTGCTTGCTGACTCGGACTCCAACCTCAGCCTCTGGGACCTCAACAGCAGGTCTGTGGGCCCTCAATAGCTGGTTTGTGGGCCTCAGTAGCTGGTCTGTGGGGCTGGGACTTCAAAGCCTCTGGGACCTCAACAGCAGGTCTGTGGGGCCTCAACAGCAGGTCTGTGGGGCCCCAACAGCAGGTCTGTGGGGCCTCTGTAACTGGTCTGTGGGACTTGAAAAGCAGGTCTGAGGGGCCTCAGTAGCTGGTTTGTGGGGCTGGCACCCGAATAGTATTGAGTAAGACTGACTTCAACAGCTAGTATTTTAGACTTGAACTTGAAAAAACGTCGAACCCTACAACATAAAGCTTTCAAATGGTATGGTAGCTTGTTTAGAGCCGCTATCATTTTTTATAGTGTTCATTGTTGAGAAGATGTTTTCTAGTAGGAGTGCTTGCTGTTGTGGTGCCGCGCATTTTACCCTGCGTATGTTGCACAGATCATCAGGCCACGTGAACACGGGTCGTGGTTGGATCAGACGGATCAGATTCGCCCCTGGCAGAGACAACCTCAAGCTCTTGGTCATATTCGGAGACGGCGCCGACATCTGGGACATGAAAGAGGTTTGTCTTATATGGTAGATGTTCATTTTGTTGTGAGTGTCACAAGCCAGAAGCTTGTAAGCGTTTGTATCCTTAGGATCGTCTTATATGCAAGACCATCGTCTGCTTGTGAGTGTCACAAGCCTGAAGCTCGTTAGCATTTGTGACCGGTGGATGAGGACAAGAAGTGTGCTTGTCTTCCTTGACACTGCGACGTGAGCCACCGGTGGTCATGGAGGGGATTTTCATAATGCTGCTGATCGACCAGTAGTCACAAACTTAATTTTCACAAATGCTCAATCAAAACAAAATGAAGGCACGATACCGTTGATGTTCGCCATTTTCAACATTGCTTGCTACAATTGACTTTAAAGTTGAGTTGAATGGTGAACTTCAATGTTAAACTTTAATGTTAACAATAACAAAAGAGAGGACAGTGTCTTTATTGTCTTCATGTAGTTGAGAGGTATTATGTGATGGCCGGCAGGTGCGGCGGGTGGGGCGCCTCAAGGACGACGGCAGCCTCCGTGTGGTGGACGGGGACTGGGCCGCCTCTGACCGTCCGCTGCTGGCCACCATTGACGGCTGCATCAGGGTCATGGACACGGCCCTGCAGCACTGCTGCACGCCCCTCCTCCATTGCTGCACTGAAGGTTTGCTGCGCGCATTGCTCTTCATTAGCCGAGTTCTGTCCTCACTCTTCATCAGACGTTTTTTTCCTGTACTGCATTGGACTGGCTGTTGTTCATATTGATTCAGAAATGCGTGTTTTTATTTCTGTGGTAGCTTTTAACCTTCAAAGTGTTGTACGTAGATGTGAAGGTACGTTTATGTATTGCATTGTAGTCCACGATATAAATTACAGAGTCGATGTAAGTCATTTCATTTTCCCCAAGAGTGGTGTCATAAATGACAGTCCATCTCATCTTGCACAAAATAAGAGATGCGTCTGATGCTGTCAGTGCATTGGGACTCTTTATCTCTGGGAACAACTGGAATTTGAAGCATAGCCTTTCTGTCAGGTTCACCTGATTAATTTAGTTGAGTGTTCCTTTGTGATACATTGATAAACGTTAGTTATCGTTGTGGATTGTGTGCTTGACCTCATGTTTCTCATGTCACGCGTGCGTGTCACCGAAAGCTGTCCTGACCACCTTGCTCATACATGTGGTGCTTGCAGGCAGTAAAACGAATCCAAATTTAGGAAACACCTCCGCTCACACCTCCATACACCTCCGCTCAAATACTGAGATCGGGCGATGATACATTCTCACACCTACTGACAGTCTGTGATGACACATTTTCACACCTATCATGAGTGTGTGATGAAACATTCTCACACATACTGAGAGTGTGTGGTGAATGGGTGCCCATCCCCCCAGAGGCAGTCGGGTCCCCCCACCTGCTGCCGGGAGAGGCCTCGCTCAACCTGCGCACGCTGCTCACCCACCAGCCCTGGCGTCCGCGCTACAGCCTCGCCTTCGCCCAGAGTGACGGCTTCACCCCTCAGCAGCTCACCGGTCAGTCCTGGGTCTCTGATGTCGAAAGCAGGCCTTGTACACGCTGATTGGTCAGGAGTGTAAGGATCTTTTTGACGTCAAATGCAGGACATGCACACCTTGATTAGGTGTCAAAACCAGGGCACGTGCGCATTGGTTGATAATAATTAGCAGTGTAAAGATGTTTCTAGCATCAAAAGCAGAGCATGTACACCTTTATCTGGTCTTGCAAGCAAGACACAAACACCTTGATTGGGGAGCCGTGTAAGGGTCTTGATTTGATAGAAAGTGAATCCTGATGTCAGCAGACCACGGGAAAGGTTCAATTATTTTGCATTTAGACACAGACGGGCGTGTGTTCAAACTTCTGCCAGTATTACATGCTTTTGCGTATCTTTTGTAAGATAACACTCTTTCACTCTTGAATAGTGGAGAGCAAAGCAAAGAAGGTAGAAGAGGAATGAAGACGGACGCAAGAGTAAGGCATTACTTTCACGTGCTCCGCTTTCATATCAGAGAGAATGTTCTGCTTGTACAATGTTGCAAACCTAATAGCATCTGTCAAATGACATCTAGCAATGCGCAGTTGTTGTATTTGACATTAATTTTAGTCTGTAAATTTTTCAAGACAAACTGAAAAGATCAATAATGATGTATTTTTTATTTAAAACAGGAATAATGTTGAGCCTTGCTCATATCTAACTTAGAGCTTCTTGTATATTCTGAATAAATTTTTGTGGGTGATGATGCCTTTGTTTGAGAATTTTTGCAGTTATTTTCTCAGTAGCTGTATTGTATTTTGAGTTGATGCACTGTTCATTTAGGGAACTAACTTCCCATATGTTAGTGACTTGACAATGCCTCATTTGTCAGCTTCTGAGTGAAAATAAGCTCGGTAGATCAAACCACGAATTCTTTCAGGTATTGAGGTCACTTCTGATCTTTTACCTGTCTGGGTTGATATAAAGCTTGAGTTTTTTCAAGCAAGTCTCACTTCCTAATGCTGTGCAAGTCTCTCTTTCTAGCGTTTCTATGCTCCTTCTGCATAGATTATGTATTCCCTTATCTCCATGCTAAATGGTGCTTCCCTCCTCCCTTTCTTTGGAACCCTTTTATTTTAACGGTTAGGGAGGCTTTAACTAACATCTAATCTAATCTACCGCGTGCACTATACTGACTCGCGACCCCCTGTGTGCAGTGATCAAGAGCTGGCTGCGGCAACTGCCCGGCGAGCTGCTGCAGTTCCTGGAGCGCTGCGACAGCGTCGCGCACAGGGCGCTGCTCACCGCCCTGCTCTTCGGGGACCGGTCCGAGCTGCGCTTCTGGACCGTCGCCACACACCACCTATGTTTGCTGGCCTGTGATGGTGCGTTGTTGCGCCTTCACTCGCATGCTCGCCTCTCCTCATTTATTTGATTCTAGTCCTTGTTTGAATTAACGATAATACCTTAACTCAGATGCTTGCTTCTACGCATTAGGTTTCAGATGCTTGCTGCTCATTAGGTTTTTAGGTTTTAGATGCTCGCTTATTAGGTTTCAGATGGTCGCTTCTACTCATTTGAGTGATTCAAATGAAGCTCTTGTGTGAATTGACACTAATCCTGGCATGCACTTCTCCTTGCCTGGGTCATGAAAAAAAAAACCCCTCACTCGGACGTATCTACCTTTGTATATAGGAGGGGATTTTGCAATGCTTGCTGCTGGTCATTTATGTCTCGGTAGCTTAGAATAAACGTTTGTGTTTACCTCAGCTCTTTCAATAATGTGATTCATCCGTTCTTTGTACTTGGTTCGTGGTTGTCTTGAAAAATAGTTGGAAAAATAAAATCGGTTATTACATGACTTTCAGATATTTTTTTCATTTTGAAAATCGCTTTGAAGGAATGAGCATAGGTAACATTCTCTTTGATTGTGGAGACAGCGTGTATGAGCCATGAAGTTTATTATGTGATGGTCTCTGTACATTCTGAGCAATTACTTCTCCCGCTAGTTTGCCGGAATTTTGGGCACAAAGTGTTGGTGTTGATTTTTGCTCTGTAAAATACTTATCCATGTTGCTTCTAAAACTGAATTATTTGCTCATGTAGCTTATAGATGTGAGATGTCATTTTATATTATGGTGCCATTGTCGGTCGCACTTCTCGAACCGCGAGGTAGAGTTTTACGATTTTATCTAAAAGTTTACGTTTCTTCAACAGGGTGCGACGGTAGCGACACTCTGGACGAGTTTGCGGACGCTGACGACGGCGGCCAGAGCAGCGCAGAGCTCATTTCCTTTGCGGAGTCCAACAGCCTCAGCTGCAGTGCCGGCAAAGATGCCGCCAACAATAACAGTAGCAGCAGCAACACCAGCAATTTCAGCCTCAGTTCTGTAAAAACAGAGAGCGATGATTCAGCTGTTTTGGTTTCTGCCGGAGACTCTGCTAAACAAGATGGCGCGTCGTTAGAGGCCAAACAAAATGGCGCTCTCTTGGACACGAGACAAGATGGAGGCAACGAGTTGTCTTCTGGTAAAGTGGGCGGCATTGGCAAGACCAGCGAAGGTGGTGTAAGGATCGGCAGCACGAACGTGTGTGTGTCATTCCGCCCCCTGGACATGGCCTTCAACCTCTACTGTGACTCCCGGCACTACAAGGTGAGTCATTTACGTTTTCCAGGCACTGCAAGGTCAGAGGTGTGCCGGTGTGATGTAAGCGACCGTAGTCTCACCCAACTAAAGGAGAGTGTAACACGTTAACTGCGAGGGGTTAAACTAAAGTTCAGTATTCAACTCAAATTTGCATTCAAAAGTTGTTGGCAATTTTATAAATTCCAAACATTAACTGGGTCCATTAAATACTATGAATTTTAAAAGATTGTTGAAACTTTTTCAAATGACCCATTTATGGGTCATTACGCAGCAGGAAAAACTTAAGCACCACCTATCGATGGGCCATTTTGCAGTCAACGTGTTAAATGCGTCACTCAGCGTGTCGCGTGAAACTAATGAATTGACGTTCATTTTTTTAACATGTTAGGTTTTCTCATTTGCGTGGGGAGCTACTCGTACCCTGTTATATACCTTCCATTGCCTCGTGTGAATACCAAAATTTGATTTGTTTTCATATCAAATTGAATAATTATTTTTTCTAAGGGCATTAGAGTAAAAATTTAGTCTTTGAATGGGAAGTGTTTGCTTAAAGCCAGTATACAACTTTGTTTAAGATATACTTAATGAAATTATCTGTATTTGCAGTACTGTAAAAACATTAATATTGAATTATTCATGTTCTCTATGATGACTATTTAATTTCTCGGAAGAGGACAATTAGAGAAAGAAAAAGATTCAAATTCAAATTTGATTGACACCGAGTGAATGAATGAATGCATGTATACACGTCTTGGGCTAGCGAGGTACTAAATGTAGACAACGCATTTATGGTACATTTCTCCATACCAATGGTGAAGCCATGTATCAGAAGTACGAGTCCCTCACCAATCACTTATGCATGCATTTGAGCTCACCTATCACGCATGCGTGTGTATGAATCTCACACCAATCACGTGTGCGTGTGAGCAGAACCAGCAGCTGGAGCGGCTGCTGCTGCAGGAGAGCAAGGTGCTGGGGGCGGACGAGAAGTCCCGCCTGTGTCGCCTGCTCACCATCCTCGGCCAGCGCGACCGCGCCGTGCGGCTCCTGCTCGACCAGGAGTACAGCGAGGAGGGGTGAGGCTGTGCGGCTTGCTGGGGCTCATTTCATTAATGTTACCTTATTAATTAATATTTATTTATGAATGCACATTGGGGGTTCAAGTTGAGGTCATTGGGTTCAGGTGATGAACTTTATCGCACATATCAGGGTCAAGTTGCGTTTGCAAGGCTCAGGTGCTCGATTTTACTGCACACGTCGCGCTCAAGTTTGGAGGCTATAGGGCTTGTGTGCTCTAGTTTACTGCACGTTTCAGGATCAAGTAAGGGTCATTGGGGTCAGGTGCTTTATTAATGCACATTGCAGGGTCAAGTTGAGTTCATAAGGTTGAGGTGATGACGTTTACTGTACATCTCAGGATTTAGGAAAAACGATGAGATTCAGGGATGAGGTAGAAGTGAAAACTACAGTAGTATTGTGTTCAAGAATGAAATGCAGCAGAATGCTTGACATGAGGGAGGATGTTTGTAGTGGTTCTTGTATCGAGTGGACATGTGACGATGTTCAGACATTAATTAGAACATATTTTCTAGTGTATTCAAAGTTGAAGTAGAAAACATTTGTGGCACTTCTGGCCTGAAGTAGAGGAAATTTAGTGTTGTTAGCGCAAAGTAAAGGAATTGACATTTTATGTGCCAAGCAAAGAAGGATGTTTTTACTTCCAGGTCGAGGAAAAAAAATGTCTGTGGTGTTTTAAAGGTTGAGTCGGGAAGAACACATGATGCATCAATAGATAGTATGCTACATGAGAGATGTGTACCGAGGTCCAAATTCACTTCAAGCGAATTTCAAAAATTAAGTTGTTACCAAACGCCTAGTTAACCTTTGTGAAGTATGTGTGATCCTGTACCGTATATGTGTGTTGTTTACATATGTTAACAAAGCGCTAGTAATGGAGAATAGTTAAGCTTTAATTTCCCGTTCAAGCTCACCATCTCGTCTTAGGTATGTGATGGTCGCGTAGATGAATTCTTTCGACCCCTGTTTACAGTTTTGATGTCAGTATGAAATGGTCTTCACATCAGCGTAAATATTTGTACACTTGCACCTCATCAAGTTCATAGGGACATACTTTGTGTAGTGTATGATGATGTACTCTTTTGATGCCGGTGTTTCTAGATTTGTTTGTTGTGGCAACGCAACAAAATTACCAAATATTGAGCTGTTTTAATGTCGAACATTATTGAAAAAACACAAATTCGGGAAGAATGAAGACCTATCTGGCAACCCTCCAAGGCTGCTCAAACCCTTCACCATCAAAGTGAATTTCAAAATCCACTCTCAAGAACAACTACAATATATTTTGTTCTTTGTGAAATTTGTGCCCTTATGTGTTTTTCGAAGTTCATTGTCGAGTGGCAGTCACTTCCTCGTTGTGATGTCGATGACTACGTGATGCCGGTGCCAGTTTGATGATGGTGGTTGTGATAACGGTAATATGAGTACAAAATACTGACGTTAACGAGTTAACGTCTTTTTCACAAAGTTTATTAAAAAAAAAAAAATGATGGGAAGAAAAGGCCAATCTAAGAACCATAGTGAGCGTAGAGAACGTGCAGGTACTACGGGAGCTGCCTGAGAGCGTGCCTGGTGGCAGCGACGCAACACTCGGCGCAGAGCAGCAGCACCATCAAGCTCGTAGCGACCAACCTCATCGCTGCAGGCCGCGTCGAGGAAGGTAACAATCACCTTTGTTACAAAGTGAAAAGTTTATTTCAAAATACCTCTGGGGTCCATGCGTCGAGGAAGGTAATGCTCACATTTGTAACAAAGTGATAAGTTTATTACAATATACTACTGGGGGTACATGCGTCGAGGAAGGTAACGCTCACCTTTGTTACACAAGCTTTAGGTTCATAACAAATATGGGGCTAGTGCACCTAGATTTTCAAAATTGATGGCTTTCTTTTAGAGTTGAAGCCTCATTCTTTTCTGGTGTACCCCTGCTCTTCCTATTTTTATTATTGCTAAATTTGTGATAATAATTATAGTGGGCTTATCAATTATGTGCAAGAAATATTCTTTATTAACAGAAATATCGATTATGTGCAGAGATTTGTTCATACAGGAGAATTCTAACATAATTGGGAATAATAGCTGAATTTGAATGAGTCAACACTCGTTAGGATTTCCACCGCTGTTCAAATTTTTTACCCCGTGTTCAAATGGTTGGGTTTTTGACAAAATGTTAAAATTCGCTCAAACATTGAAGAGCAACGCACCATTCTGGACATCACTCCATATTTGGACTCACAGTTTATTATTCTGTCCTCAATGACTTGCAAGTTAAGAAATGCCTGCATGAGACACAAATTATATGCTAACCAACTGAAATTTAATCAAGAAACAAACATTTCACCAACTCGCGCTCCAATCTGATCAAACCGACCAGTATACTTTGCATCACTGTCATCACCTTTTGCTGTTGTCATCATCTTTAGCTATGGCTACTGTATAAAGAACAGAATGTGAGATGCACAAAGAACATTACAATAGCATAAAGTAGATAACTATTGCACAAAGAACACAAAAATTGCACAAAACACAATGGCTGTAGGTGCAGCAGTGAGAGAAATGTGTTGTGCGCAGGTGTGGAGCTGCTGTGCCTGGTGGGCAAGGGAGCGGAGGCGTGCCGCTACCTGCAGGCGTGCGGGCGGTGGGAGGAGAGCGTGTGGGTGGCCAGGTGCTCCCCCAGCCTCGCCGTGCCTCCCCTGCCTCCCCACGCCCCTTCCCAGGACCTGCTCAAGCTGCGCCACCACAACCACCAGCAGCAGCAGGCCGTCCTCCTCAAGTGGGCGCAGCACCTCCTCCTCGTCGGCGACAAGGTGGGTGCTACAGGGGACAAGGTGGGTGCTGCGGGGGGTAGGAGGGTAGGGGATAGTTCACTCGTGAAGGACAAGGTCACAACTAGCAGGTGGCACTGGGACATGTCGAACCTAGTCAGTGTAGTCACCACTACCCGATCGATGTAGTTACTACTACCTATTGGTGGAATGCTGGAAAATTGCTGGAAATGTTGGAACATTTTTGTTGTATTGTGAATGTTTGGTATTAATATTTTGTACTGAAACACTGCTGGTATTTTATTAATTCTTTTACCCAATATCGCTTTATCTGATCAGTCGTCAACATAAAGCAAATGCAATGACGAGAGGTTGCTCTTCTGCTTATTCGTTTTACTGAAACTTTTCAATGTATAAAAAATATATGCAGGCTATAATGGCGAGGGAATATTTCTGTGACAGTGAAATGACGCAAAGGGACTCTATTGATAAACTTTTTTCTATTTTCTTTCATCTTGCTATGCCAATCCTTGGGCTGGAGTTTTCAACAAATTACATTGTCGTAGCAGTACAGCAAAAGAGTCAATTCTATCAAGTCGACTTCTACGCATACAGTTGATGTAGAAAAATTATGCTGCCCACTATGCCTAGTGATTTCGTAAATTGTTTGAAATTTCTGCTCCAAGTGTAGAAACAACCCTCAACTTCTGCATCTTTAATTACTTTGAAATCGCTTTGTCAGGGAGAAACCTCATAGTCAGCACTGTATTGAAAAGCCTTAAAGTAGCCCTGAAATAGGAAGAACTTCCGCTATGAGATGCTTCATTTCTGCAAGTTTCTCAGACCTTGCTTGTCGGAACCCTTCAAGAAAGATTTTCTTCAAGTCGGCAATATTTTGTCTGGTGGACGAAAATGTTTAAGGAGATGGGATCTTCATGTTTTAGGTCTGCAGTCTGGCAAGCCTCGAGCAAAAAATTTTGAGGAAGACACTGTGACCGAGGCATTGTACATTTAGCCACTGTACTGAGAGCGCCAGCGGCAGAAGTAGTTAGACAGCTGTGGCAGCTAA
>JACJUY010007497.1:5863-35774 GCA_014220935.1 Platorchestia sp. MABIK
TAGGGAGTAAATGATTTTAAATTGCATTTCCCATCAGTGTACCAAATTTCATTGCTCTAGGTTCAATAATAAAAGAAAGGTTTAGAAGGGGGACGCTTACCTTGAGAATTATGGATGATGAAATGTATAAATTATTAAGAAAAAAATTTTGGAAATTTTTGAATTTTTTTTTTTTGAATGTCCACGTTATTCTGCATCCAATGATACCAAAATCATTACTGTAGCTCAAAAACTGTCAGAGAATGAGCATTTAGAGAACCCCCCAAAAAATGTCGTTTTCTATGATTACCAATTTTCTTTCAAAGAAAATCGCTTTTTTTCATAGAGGGTAAATGATTTCAAATTGCATTTCATATCATTGTACCAAATTTCATTGCTCTAGGTTCAAAAATGAAAGAAAAGGTCCCTAAGGGGGATCCTCTACCCCTCTCGGGGGGGGCGCTAGCTCTGGGATACGTTCCTGATAATTTACAGACATTCGGGGACATATCTCAAACTCTTTTAAAGCAATAAAAAAAACAATCAGGAAAATCTCATCTCTGACTGAGATGCTCGGAAATGGTTCCCTTAAATTCACCTGAGAACACTTAGTGTGTTCATTTCACTGCAATCCATTTTGAATGGAAGGAATAAACTTTGGCATATACATTCTAACAAAATCTGTGCAGGATTCAAAAACATAAACAATCAAGTGAAGAAACTTGAAAACAAGATTAAACTTCATGGAAAAATGAATTGTCAAACTCTGTCCACATACATGCTAAGCACATGCGATTTATAACCTTTGTAACCGATCAGCATCGGTATATTGCATCAGAATAGCTAAGAAGCAGTGGGTGAATAAAATATTATAAGTTAAATATGATATTTAATATAATATTCAATCAAATTCTGGCAAACCAGAATTTGATGCAATACAAGCTGAAAGGAACTTAAAATACAAGGCACCAATGACCGACTAAATATATTCCTGACTTGCAGTTGTGAGCACGGTGCACAGGTACTGCTGCCATTTGGAGGTCTTTGGTTGTTGCTTTTTTGTGATTGTTCATGTGGGTTTTGCCAAGAACATGGCACAACAGCTCTTGTTCTCTCATTAGTAAACTTAACTATTGCAAATTTTTCTACGTCTTTCATTCCTAATGACCAGATAAGTTTTACAGAACTTTCTAGAATTTTTTTAGCAATAAGTCAGGGTTAGGTATTTCATTCATTGAGACTTTATCAGAACAACAATTGCCTACACAAATTATTATGGCTCGATATTCAATAGTAGACACAAGGATTGCATCAGCTGTGTATTTATTAAATTGTAGAAGGGTTTGACATCATCGCAACTAATGAGAGATGCACTCTCTTGTTAGAAATTTCATCATAATTTTTTTCCAACTGCTTATCCAATTAAAGTGCACACACTCCATTACAGATGTCTCTCACTTCACATCTAAATCATCTTCATTGTTACAAATTGACAAAGAGCTGTTTGAATTATCAGTCGTTATGTCCGATTTTCTGCGCGGTTTATCTACTCTTTCTGGAGCAATGATTTTCTGAAGATCTACCTACGTCAGTTCAAATTTTCTAAACAAGCAACAATCCATGGCTTTTTCTGTCTTTCACTTTATTCATAGAATAATTTTCTCATTCTTTGATTTTCCATCACAATAGCACAATTGCTAAACGTATTTTTTGAACTTTAAAGCTAATCTCACAAACTAAGAACAACTAAAGCTTAGTTTGACTAACGCGCTTTTTGTGAAGTTGTGACTGATGTCAACATTGACCGCTGCACACTCCCGTGGTGAAATGTGTGCGACCAAGAAACTAGTTCTACATTTTTGCCATTTCATGTGACAATATAACTTCGTCGCTGGAAATAAAAATTATTAAAATTTTCTTCAATATGAAATAAAATAATTGATGAACAAATTTAAAAATATGATGCAAAGTTGGCAGTAATTATTATTGCTGGAGTAATACCCCAGGCACTTTATGTACATGCTTGTACAATTTATACAATCATTTCATTCAAAATTTGGAAGTTTCATTTCAATGACTCATTAATTTCAGCCCTGCTGCAAGTAGAATTATTTTCCCTGTATCAATGCGCATGTTTAATCGTTCGTTCGTGTGTTACGCCATGCTTGTTTGCTATCAAATTGATCAAGTCATTTATGTAGGATGTCGGAATTTCAAGTTTCCATAATTGGGAGCAGAACGACGAAGGGATTTTGAGGGAGATGGCATTTTATTTCTACAACAAAATAATCGCTGAAAGAATTGACTGTGTGAAGGAGTTTAAAATGTTAAAATGAGCAAACAAAATTTCCATCATGGCTAGCACATTTTACAAAAAATAACCTAAAATTCCCAGTGTTGTTTTTTTAGAAAAATCGGAACATAGAATTGTACTCACTTGGTGGTAACCTATTGCTGAAAACGTAATGAATGCGAAATTTGACTTAAAACAATCGAAGTTCACTTGTGAATTGGCTTATTTTAAGGGGATCTCTACCCCTAAAATTCACATAATTAAATTAATTTTTCAATTTTTTTTTTCGAATTTGTTTCACAACTAGGGAACGAAAATGCACAACAATAAATAAAATTGAATTCGTATCACATTTACTTCAATAAAAAGTTTCCATTTTTACAATAGAAAAAAGTAATCACGCGAACTAATGAAAAATATAGAAATTTACATTGCGCGAAACATTTCTCCTTCTACAATTTTCAAAGTAGAAGCTTTGTTATGATTTCGTCCGACGCAGAAGGAATGTGGCAACTGGAAAATGAAGGATTATTTTGAATTTCGTGTTAGAAAAAAATAATTGATTCATGTGTTAAAAATGTTTTTCTAAGTCCCAGAGTTTTCACAATAGAAATCTAATTTAGAGTTCAAACGGAATTCCGCTTCGCTTCGCTGTTTTCACAATTTTACCGCGACGAATGAAACAAAAATAAAGCTTCTACGTTTAAAATTACAAAAGAAGAAATGTTTTGCGCAAAATACGGGTATGTAGATTTTTCATATGTTCGCGCAATAAATTTTTCCTATTGCAAAGTTTTATTGAAGTAAATATGTTTGGATTTCAATGTTACATATCCCTATGTATTTTGGTTTCCCAAGTTGCAAAAGAAAAGCAAAAAAAGGAAAATTTTAAAAATTAGAAAAATTTCAGGGCTAGAAATCCCCTTAATTAACTTGAAAGTTACACTTGTGATTGGACATCAAATTTCGGTTTCATAATGTACACTAGGTTTAAAAACCAAATACCTCTCATTGGAATTATTGATGAGCAGTGCCGATTTTTCTGTTAAGATCACTGCAGACATTTCTGTCTAGAATTTTCTGCATTGATCTGCAGAGACCGGCGAAGAAAATTTTTTTCCCGTACTGGGCCCCGCACTGGTCCTAAAAAAGATACACTGTCCCCAGATAATCGATGACGCTCCGCACTAGCATTTCTGACTGGGTCATAGCGCAAGATGAGATTAATGAAGATGGGTTGCCTTTACTATTTGCTGTCAAAATTGTTACATCTTCAAAAGACGTGCAGTAATCATTATTTCGTTGTGAACAAATAGACGTTTATAGGAACAAGCAAATTGTTTTGCTGTTAGGTTGTTATTGCAAACACTTCTGCTTCAAATTTTTCAGAAAAATTTATTTCAAACGATCTTGACCTAATTTATACGCAAGTGAAAAACACATACCCAGTTTTAGAATTTTGTAAAACAAGTAATTGAAACTTTTAGTACGAATTGAAAATCCTTTAAATCCTGTTTTCCTCACTGACTTGCACATTGGTTTGACAGATTTTAGTCACCGAAGTGATTTTATATATGTGGTATATTAAAATATGCGTAGTTGTTATATGGCCCTGGTTTTGTGAGTAAGAGCTCCGGAAGCTGTTGTTACGCTGCTCATACGAGCTCTGGAAGGTATTGTTACGCGATTGTTGCCTGACTTCCGGGCACGGCCGGTGTGAGAGGAAGTCTGTAACCGACAGCCGCTCAGTACACTGATACGTGGTTTCCAGTGTTTCCTTACTCCTGCCTTGGTGGTCCTAAGCTACTGAAACTGTAGTTTGTAGCTACAGCTAAATAAGCCTCTAGTTGTGTTGAAAAGAAACTACACAACAATATACAAAGTATCTTCATCAAGGGTAGAAAAAACGTTGCGGGCATTATTTGAGTTAATAGGTTTTTTATATACATATGACAAATTATTTCTGGAATTTAATATATCAAACTCACTAATAAATTTTATTGTTGCCTCACTTCCCCTAAAACGGTCAATATTATTATTTACACAAAATTGTAATTCAACTGCAACGGAATCACTTAGAAGTTGAGCAGCAACTTTGACATTCATCTTTTTTAAAGTAATTTATGTGCTCTAATTTAAACTTACTAGCTAAATGTTTTCATGTTGAAGTTTTTAATTCATGAAATTTCTGTGCGTACATGTGAAAACTTATGTCTGAATCTTTTTTGAAAGTACTACTGCACTTGTGTATAATGCATGAGCTCGGCATATTGGAAAAGTAGTCCTTGAACCCAGCATGGATAAGCAGCGCCGCTCCACACTGAGTGCCAGAAGCGATCTGCGCACCAGCTGCGTTACTGGGGCCGTCCGCCTACAGCTGTGGCAAATTGGCTTCACTTTAAAGCCATGACACCGGTTCCATATATCCAACTTCCTTGGTATTCCTCATCGTGTCACAAAAATTGCTCCCTCTGTTGCACTCAACAATTAGAATATATTTATAAATTAGAATATAATAGCATATAACATTTAATTAGAATATAATATATATTAGAATAAATATGTTACTTCCAGAGATAGAGTTAATCCTAAATTTCTGTGTTCAGATCTAAGCCTATGTATGTAAGTCAATTTGATGTCGGTGATCATGTTCTTGCTCTGAATTTAAGTAATGGTCCCAAGTGGATGAAAGGAATTATTGTTAGTAAAGTTACTGTTGATATCTTTCAGGTTCAAATCTTAGTATTAGATGTTATCTGGAAGAGACACTCTAATCAGCTGCTTCATTCTTCTGATAATTTGGGATCTATCAGTAGTTAGGCGTCTGAGCCTTCTGCTTTGCAGCCTGTTAGCAGGTCACCTGTAGAAAGTGAACCTCGTAAATCAGGTAGAATAACTAAACCTGTAATGCGAATGGATTGTTTAGTTCTCCCTTCCTTATGTCATATATTCATCTAAATGGAGGGAAATTGTTGTGTATTAAAATATGCGTTGTTTCAATGTGGCACTGGTTTTGTGAGTAGGAGCTCCGGAAGCTGTTGTCACGCTCCTCCTCCTGTACGAGCTCCGGAAAGTATTGTTATGCTACCTTGCCTAACTTCCGGGCACAGCCGGTTTTAAGAGGAAGGCTGTAAAGCCCAAATTATACGGTGGCAATAAGTGTGAAATTTTGCTCGCGGCATCGCTAGCTCCACCCATTTCCTCTTTTTCTGCCGCAACTCTGCTCTTTTTGGCGTTGTTGCAGCGTACAAAAGTGGCAACTTTCGTGTTCGCTCTCCGCACGATAGGAAAGCATGCATGCAGAGGCTGTTGCCCAGTAGTCATTCAGACTTCGTTTATGAAGCATGTTTGCGATTAGCTGTCCTCTCCCTTCACCTGCTCCGCGTGCTGACTGCAGTAGGCGGTCGACAACATTATTCATAGAAATCTTAAAAACGTACCCATGTTTATGGAGAGAGATAAGTAGCGAGTATAGAGATAGATCTCAACGAAAAATAGCACTGAACAAGATCTTTGAAGAAATTAAGCCAGAGATTGAATTAACTCTTGAGTAAACAAAGAATAAGTAAATATACTTCAGTCGCAGTTCAGGCGGGAAAACAAAACTAAAAAGATTCCCAGAAATCATGTTCAGGAACTGACGAAACAGTATTCCTAAATTGTAATTCCTATTCCCAATAGTTTCCCATTCTTAAGGCCCGTTTACACTGGGGCAACGACAGGGTTGAGCAAGCGCTTGACGCGCGCATGCTGCAGCGCTTGACGCCCACAACTGTTCACACCCATTTTTTGATACACGCGCCTGCCTCACACTTCAGTCAGCATCTAGACACCTGTGAGGATGGATGTGAGTGAAGAAGAGCTGTGGGCAATTATTTTAGGGTGTGCTGCTGTGAAGAGAAAAAAAGTAGGCATCGCAGCATTTGGATTAAAAAATGGTTGCAGAGAAGAGACGAGAGGGGTTCATACACTCACATCTTCTGAGAACTTTCAGTTGAAAATAAATTGGATTTTCGAAACTAAACAAGACTGCATTCAAAACCTGCATTGAGTTCAATTGTTATTGAAACATGTGAAGCTGTATTGAGGGATGACTACTTGAAGGTTGGTGAAACAGTTATTTTTCCATTTTGTTTATTAAATCCTTTCAAAACCTTTCCGTTGCTAAATCAATATTTGGTTTAAAAAATAAGTCACATTTCCAGTTCATTTCAGTTTAGAAAAATAGGAAAAACTTTTATAATGAATAGGTGTAGAATGGTAGAAATTTTTTGACACAAAATTCCCATGAAAAAGCAAAGATAGACGTATTTCCCAGTATTTGTATTGCAAAATGTACTTAAAACACATAAGCTAAGGTGAAAATATTATTTTAAAAACATAAATGGCCTTAGCTCTGTGTAGTTCAATCACGGTTTCTACTAGAGAGCGAGACCATGCAAATGTGGTGGTGCTCTCCATAGTTCAAGCTGAAGCGTTAACGCATAGACTACCGCACATTACCACGGACAGCAGCCGACTGAGTGCAGCGCCTGTGTTGCAAGAGGCTGTGAATCGCTAGCTGGTCAATCACTCAAATGCCCGCCTGAAGCGCACGTAGCTGCTGCACAGAGGGGCGGTGAGGCGCTTGACGCCCGTGTGACGCCCCTAGTGTAAACGGGCCTTTAGACGAAGGTGACACTCATTGCGCCTCTTCTTAATCATTGGATGAAATACTTCATTCTCAGCCCGATGTAGGCAACAAATTAATTCTTACACTTGTATTATTTATACTCTTGTTTCCTGCTTAAAAATTCCTATGACGATTTTTTTTCGGAAGTTCGAAATCACAGTAGCGCGATTTCAGTTACAATAATTTGCAATGCCCTGAGTTGCAGAAGCAAAAAATGACGGAAATTAGTATGGTTTTCACTATTTATACTTTTTTAGGAGAGAGTAAGTGTTCAAGTATAAATTAATACTACACCGCTATGTAAACGTTTTCAATTTGTTTGTCTAATCCTCATATTTATTATTGTTCAAAATACAACCAGTACAGTGTTACTGTTTGTATGTCAGCCTGACTAAACCAAGCATTAAATAATCGAACCAAATATGTTATAATGTCGTGATAGGCATTTATTCACTAATATCAGTGCTATTTTAATGTATGATGAAATATTATTTATGATGGTACCTGCTCTTAAAAATAGAGTTATTTGTACCGACGCACATGTTGCAATTATGTGTACAAGTGCCTCATTACTACCAGTATTGGATGTTTTTCATATTTATGATAATCAATTTGCATTCCCCCATGTAAAGAAAACTTTAATTGCAATCAAGCGTAGTTGCATTCCCGGGAGCAACGCATTCCAAACCAGTTTCTAATAAAATATATATGACGTTGATATTAAGGCATATTAATTTCATAATTCTTATTTTAAATGGTATGTATATATGTTGCTGGTATCAGAACCCCTAAAATAACATCAGTGCATTTATTTAACAATTTTTTTAGTTTTGAATTACTGTGAATTAACCGTAGAAAATGAACATGACTTGACAGACATGTATTGCTACATACAACAATGAAAACAAATCCGGCTTTTTGCAGTTTTATTCGTATGCTCTGTAGGTCCTTTGCATTCTTAGAGAGCGCCATTATGACGTAAACACCCACGGCCGATTTTCGTGCGCTACTGAGCGCCGTGTGTGTGGCTGGCGAACACCGAATCGTATAACATTGCAGTGTGTTGGTGACGGCGGCTGCCAGGACTTCGAAGAGAGCGCATCTCTCGCACCCAAAAGTGCCACTTTTTGCCACCGTCTAATATGGGCTTAACTGGTACAGCTCGAAACACTGATGCGTGCGTACCAGAGTGTTTCCTTGCACCTGCCTTGGTAGTCTAAAGCTGCTGAAACTGTAGTTTGCAGCTACAGCTAAATAAACCTCGTGTTGTGTTGAAAAGAAACCACCCAGCAAAATGATACACACTTTAAAACATGTAATAAAACCATTCTCAAAAGTATTTGGAAAACTCTACCCTTTCTTTGTGTACACCAAGGCTTCATAAGTTACAGCCATTCACTACCTGAATATGCGTAAATTGAGCTTATGGGTTTCAATTTTCATGGGAAATGAATTTTCTTCAGGTGAACTTGACATTCCTAAAATTCCAGTAACTAATACTCAGTTTGAACATTCTTATCCATTATTTCAGTGTTACTCAAATGAATTGGACCTTTGTCATTTAAATTTTAAACCTACTTCTGTAAGGAGTGGTCGGCATTGCAGCACCAGGCATTGTAGCAAGAGATGTGGCAGGCCTTGATGCCCCAGGAGTGCCAGGTCTCGTAGTACCAAGAGCAAGAGATACAGTATCAGCAGCTAATGGAGAAATAAGGGAATAAATTTGGAACAGTGATTTGGCATCTTGAATGAAATTGAACCAAACTATACAATGAGTGGTACTTCCAACAACCTTAATTTTTCCTGAAATTCTATGTCATGGCATTGACTATTAATACTTTAGTAGAAAATAAGTCAGTTTAAGGATCTACCACCATAACATGGTTTCACAAAGCAAGTAAAAGTGAATGAGTAATATACTCATAGGGCTACGTACATTTCAAAATTAATCCTCTACGAACAAGAGAGTCATTAAGCTCATATTTTCAACTCAAATTTACATTAGACTCATTTCATAAAGTGCTCTCACCTATCCCAAATTACCACAGGTTACTAGACTGGCCGTATTTGGTTTAGTCGTAGAAAATATCTGACAATGGGGATATGTAACTTGAACATGATGGCCGACTGTCTCGGGCCTTTGCAACGGCCTAAAATTTCCAAAAACACAGCAGTCATGCAAAAATTCAACGATTGTGTATTAGATTTGTCCGATGAACAAGAGCACCCAATCCTTCATGTCACAAGCAACTATTGTACGGTATTACTGTGATATCCAACACAACAAAAGCCACCCTCAGGTATGGCAGATCACTACAACCCACTCTACATGACTAACCCAATCTAGTCAACGTCTCAAACTTCAGGCATGTACAAGAAAATTTTTGATAGCATCTAGAATAATTAAATTACAATCCTGATCCAATCCAGTCAAACAAATCATACCACAATCATCTCGAGCACATCTGGCATTTCACGCATTTTCTCCATACTGCTCAAACAACTAATTCAGGAAGATCTCCCTCTCCTTCTCATACTTACTATGTACAGTCCAAGGACAGAGTGTTCAAAACTATTATTAACTCCCCTATCACACTGCTGACCTAATCTACTATTACTCTCATTCCACCTCCACATGTGTCTGTTCCCATTCAATGTTTACAGCACACAGCTAACAAGAGTTGGCTTATAAAACTACCATGATAGAACATTTCACACTTAGGCATATGCTTTCCCACATGCAGGTTAAATGTAGACTTTTGCGTCATGCTAAGCATCCACTTGATCAGTCCAAACTATTTTGTTCGCCTTCACCTTTTTATGGTCCCTGTACTCTGCCAATCATCCTCTGTAACTCTGTCATTCAAACATTTATTATATTTTACGTTGTTTGTTTACAGTTTTCCTTCTCATTTGATCTTTTTTATCTCACTTGTAAACCACCTGGCATTCACTGTACTTCTCCGGCATCTCCTTTCTTCAATATTTTGCCTTGTTACATCATACTATGGTACCAAGGGGGAACAAAACATGGTTCATAAATGTAAATTTAAATTCTCAACACATTTTCAGGCTACAAAAGTCTTGAATTTTTGCAGCAAGAAAAATTTCAACAAATTAATGTAGAATTTTTTGCACTTTTTCAAGCAACAAAAGTTCCATCACTTTTCAATGTAGCAAATTAATTCGAATCTCAAACATATGATGAACAGTATAAAATGACCAGTAACAGAGTTTTGAATACTGGATTGGAGAAAAGGAATATATTCAAAATTTTCAATATTTTTGGAAGAACACACATTTATGGCAGAACTCAAGTTTAGAGAGGGTGTCTACTGATATTTCATTTTCAAATTTTACTACTTTTACTACCTTTAATAGCAAAAAATTACTACCTATTTTTTACACAATGAATGTTGTCGAAATGTCCAGATGTAAGTAATCGGCCCATAATGAATAATTTGAGTCAATAAAATACGCAATACTAAAGCTTCAAAAAAGCTCCAAGTTCCTTAATACTTAAAATATTTAATACTAAATGAAGCAACCAAAGCATTATTGCAAAAAAAGTTACCCAAATTCTCAAAGTACCCCGTCCTAAATGGACTCCAAAAATATTTGGCAAAGACCTTGTCTTAACATCTTTCAACTATGAGGACAACAGTTGATCACATGGAAAAAATAAATTGACTGAAAATTAGTAGACACCAGGAATTGTCAGATCCCTTTACAGCAGGGTAGAATATCAGGGAATTTTTAAATCACCAAGCACTATGGCACCTCGGAAATATGAGTTTGTGAACTATTTCTTTCATACCCATAATCTAAATCGGCACCCTAATTGCAATCAATAATGATAACAAAAGGTTGTTAACATGTTATATTACTGAATAAATCACGAAAACTTTATGTAGCTTTGCTATGTATGAAAGAAGAATGAACTTTGATTAAATGGAGCATCACCACGCTCCTATGACAACATCCTGGAGGTAACTGAATCGCCATGACTGCCAAAAGGAACATCAAAGGAACTTAACTCTCATTCAAATGATTACACATTGAAATAAAAGATAATTTTATTGCATAATTCTTTCAGTTTTTGGACACAAATTTATGTCATTGGAAAGAGAAAACTTTCAGCTTTACGATGAGGTAATTATTTTCAGAAAAAAAACATTTATGGTTACAGTAAATCGTTGTTTCCCGACATCGAAGTGGACAGAATAAACTCCGGTCTGTTCAAAGGAAGATAATACTGCTCATAATCAAGCTCAGGTAAAAAAAACACTTTCTGGATATAAATGAATTGCGGAGAAGCTTCTTTAATGTCATTGCAGTGTTTTTATCCTGCCGCAACAACTTGGAGTGTGAGAATATTTGTCTTTGAAGAAAAATTGGAAGGGTACATAAAGTTTATGATGATCAAGATTTTACCAGCCAAATATATGACTTTGAATTAACATTACCCATTAGAAGGAAACGAAATGTAATAAGTTTGATTCAGAACTTACTCATCTGAAATTGCAGCAGGAGTCTCTAAAAGCTAATTGAGAGTAATTTTATTCCTGTGCTTATGTTTGTGAATAAAATACCGTAATTTTTGAGTATCAAGTGCACAAAAAGAACAATTATGCCAACTATGCTGTATATCCCACGTGTAACTGCATCCACTAAAGATGAAATCCAATAAATAAAATAGTTATTTAGTGATAAGTACGACTACCTATACGAAAATTTTGGCTAACTGTTTATTCATAAAATTTGAAAGAATAAGTTCACAAGAAGTTTTACATTAAAAGAATCGTAATTCGCGATAAAATCTATATATTAATGTGCTTAAAACTAAGTTCGTGGGGAATGCTCTACATCCAATAGGCTGGATAGGATAGGTAGGTTAGATTATGTTGGATTTGGTTACATGCATTGATACGTTTGACATTTTATCACGATAGGGTAGGTTGAATTAGGTTAAGGTAAGGTAATTGTTATTTTGTTTTGGTATTTTTTTTGTACTTTTTTCAAATTTTTCTTATAATTTTTTTTTCGTATATTGTATATGCGAATTTTATTGTTTGTTGATTTTTTATTTGTTATATTTTTCATCAATTTATACTTCATCAATTTTAGACTTTTTGAAATTGTTAATTTGTTTTTAATTGTTTATTCACTTTTTCCAATTTTTTGTAAAATTTCTAGATTTTTTTCATTTATGATTTTTTTTCAATTTTTTCATGTTTTTATTTATTTGCTTCTAATTTTATAGTTTGCTTGTTCTTTTTTAGTTATTAATTTTGTTTTGAAATTTTTCAATAATTTTTTTTCAAATTTGTTAATTTTTTCAAATATTTACTGCTCATTTCAATTTTTGCTAATTATTCATTTATTTCTTTATTCTGTTTCATTCAGATTTTCCTTTTATTTTTTATATTTTTTTCCCCATCTTTTTAACTCCGCATTGCGTAAAAATTTGATTTAAAATTACGGTAATTATTTCAGAAATAATTATTGTACAATTTTCAGTGAAATAGCTAAATTTTGACACGGGTAAAAATTTTGTTTAATGGACATTCAAGTTTTACTGCGGAAAGAGATTAGGAATGAACACACGTCATAAACAGCCGTTACGAACACAGGGACAGGGAACAGGACGAGCTGTAGGAACCTTTAGCAGTTCAACACCATGTCTGATATCCTGCCAGGGCATCGTCCATCCTGCAAAAGCATGAAAACGCGAACTGTCAACGTAATTTCCAGAGATCAATCAAAATGCAATTGAAATAGTTTTACCACCAAAGTTTCAAGTTTATAAGTTTATAGGCATTAACACCACGTTTTTAGTTGATAGGCATTAACACCACGTTTTAAGTTTATAGGCTTTAACACCACGTTTTAAGTTTATAGGCATTAACACCACGTTTTAAGTTTATAGGCTTTAAATTCAAGTTTCAAGTTTATAGGCTTTAACTCCAAGTTTTAAGTTTGAAGGCTTTAACTCCAAGTTGCAAGTTTAAGTTTATCAAGCGGATGTTTAATTAATCATGGGAAGCAGTCGTCAAAAAGTTCACTCCGTCTCCGTACAGCCCATTTGCAAGATGCACTAGACCAACCTCCGAGCGACGTCTGGGTGTTGCCGTCCGCTCCGTGATCACGGCTGCCGGTCCGTACGTCCTTTCAGCGCAGAGTTTTATTTGTACATCTTCATGAAAGATGAATTTACGGTACTGAAGTTTGTAGCGGAATTAACACCTTGGTCGATTGGACTCCACCAGGCACGCATAAATACAGTTGAGATCCAGCTGAAGTTCGAGACGAAGAGGTAATTTTGCCGATCCAAGTATACCCGGCACATGCGGCTACAACTAAAATCCAGCGGCCCAGCGAAGTGTCGATCGGAAGTGGAATATTTCCAGATATTCCGGGATAGGCAGATAAGATGATTTCGCTGCGGGATTTGATGAAGAACTCCATGAATAGGAGGAGCTTCCACACAAGTTAGTAGTAGAAAAAGAAAGTTGGTTCTAGTACGCCACAACTGTGCTATTCAGAGGAGCGGTGTGAAAGGAGTGACTGCATTTACGAAATTTTAATTTAATATTTTCTCCAAAATTGTTTCTTTTTAATTCCTTTTAATTCCTGTTAATTTAATCAATTTATCGAATTAAATATTGTACACTAATGAAGCTATCGCTTCAACCGTTTTTCCTTGAAGTTATCTTAATTCTAGTACTTGGGGCTATAATGCAGGTATACTGCACAGGAATCTTTCCATATCAAAGAATGCCAATAAAATACATTTCCTTCATACTTTACTCTTACATGCTTGAAAGCGAGTTAATTATTGAAACCATGGAATCAACACGGGCTTCTGCTGATTATTATGAAGGTGCCGTGACTCGCGGTATCGTGTCTACGAAGATACCTCATATCAGGGTCTTTTGAAGCTACTCACACTGAGATCGCCCTTCAAAATGGAACGTAGGAGACAATTATCACGAGAGAGACAAAGAAGATTTCGAGCTGGATTAATTATGAACGGAATAAAGGCAGTGTATTCGAGATGTGAACAGGAATTTTATGCTACGAAGAAGACAAAATTTGAATGCTACGGATAGAGAGCATTAATTGGTTGAAGCTAGGAATAGAGCAGCTGTAAGGAGAACTCGTATGACTGAAGAGGAAAGAGATGTCTACCTGAACGATTTAAGAAATCGTTACCAGAAAAGAAGAGCTTATATGAGCCAAGAAGAGATAATTGAGCACAATCACTATTATAAAAGTATCAGGGTAGCCGCGTCCGTCCCTCTGTCCGTGTGACCCCCTCATGATTATGGTATTCACAATACGCAATCGGCTTATTTTTATAATAGAAATTTTCTATGGAGGTTTCTCAGTTGAAATTCATCGTGTCGCCTTGATATTTTTAATTCATAATGCAAAAAGAAATGTTTTAAATTCGTTCGACCAGTAACCTGGCTACCACTGGGTATATGGCCCAAAATTTTTGAACTTGAGTTATTGTGTTCGAAATTGTGATTTTCTTAAAAAGCTTTGAAGAGATAATAGACGACATTTCAGAATGAAATTCCGGCAAAGAGGCCACCATGGATAGAAATGTGTCCAACCGCAAGAGAGAAGTAGCAAGACTTCGACAGCAAGAAAGACGCCGGAGACTATCACCTGTATGGAAGATATACGACTGCAGATAAAATATAGATGACTGCAGACGACTATATTTCAATTCAGGAGCTTTAAACAATACACTGATACGTGTATTGTTGGTTAGGTTAGATTAGGTTGTATAGAATATCAACAGTTGAGACTTAAAAAAGTATCATTTTTTATCATTATTTGAAGGGCCGTGTGCACTAGTTCAAATGTAAGAGAACGAAACCAAGAACGAGGGGTGAACACAATTCAAATAGATAATGAATAATTTAAAATAGGTCTCATGAATGTCATATGTCACTTCTGTTCTGCTTTTAGGTTTCAAGGAGAGCTCCTAAATTGCTGCCACAATGGAAAAGTTCGCTTGCTCCTTTACAAGAATGCCCTCCACTACTTCGAAGATTGTTGGAGTGTGATAATCAAGAAGCAAAAAATTACCGAGACAACATTAGAAATTACAATGCAGCATTTTCATTCGCTTCTTTTGGTGTAGATGTAATTATGCCGCCTGGAAGGGGACCTTACTGTTTCCGCTTGCAAGGTTAGACTCATCATTTCATGTTAGATTTGCATCCAAACAATGATGAAATAAGAAAATACGGACAGGTATATATTCTTGATTCAGCTGAAGCAATACAAACAAGATCAGAAGCACCCGAAAACATTGCTTGCCTCGAATCTGTATTTGCTTCCATTTCAGCAATTGTGGATCAAAATCTCTACGCTCAGGTGTATAAAACTATGAAAATGGTTGAAACAGAAGAAAATGCTAGAGCATCCAGTGAAAATAGGGAAGCAAGAAGAATTTCGATGCATTTCATGTCAGGCCCAGACATAAGACGATTCAATCTTCCCAGTAACAATGATGTAGCAGCTATTTTTGTTGGTGACGATGGTGCCCCTCCAGCGCAAAGTGTTGTTATTGTGTATCCTCACAAGCAAGAAAAGCGTCGCATATCGTAATTATCGTGCCACTTAAACCCAAATTATTGTGTATCCCTTATTATTTCCTCATAGAGAACAAGGCTTGCACATCAACATGAATCATGTTCAAGAACCTCAAACGAGAATACGTAATAAGGTAACAATGCAACAATTCTACAGCAACAGGCTAACAATACGAGAAGAATTTAGTGTTATTCACAAATCAGGCAATCTATTTTTACAATATATAGTTGATGCTTACTTAAAAGTAGAGGGAACACGAATAATTTTTTGAGGAACAATCAACCACAATTGAGAGCTACCTTATATTCTAGATTAATGGATCATATCTCAAGAAATGATGTAGGTGCAATTGGTGTTCCTGTAGTATTGCCTTCTACCTGTACCGGAAGTCCGAGAAATTTACAACAGTTATACCACGACGATGTGTAAATTGTGTCTAAATTTGGGAAACCAGATTTGTTTCAGAGAATGACATGTAATTTCAGATCTCTAGATATAGTAAATAATTTCGGACCATCAGAAATTGCACAAAACCGACCAGATATGTGTACGATATGTGATATGTGCACGTGTGTACAATGCTCATCTTAAAGAGCTGATGGTGGATACCAAGGACAGGCATGTACTTGGAACACCTGTTGCACACGTGCACGTCATAGAATTTCAAAAGAGAGGTTTGCCGCATTGCCATTCGCAAATAATTCTAAAAGATGAAGATAAAGCAAGAACTCCTCAACAAATTGATGCCTTAATGTCTGCGGAGATTCATGGACATGTAGACCCAATCATACAAAATTTGGTTAAAAGATTGATGATCCATGGGCTATGTGGCATCGACAACCCGAATTCACCATGTATGATGAATGGCCGCTGTCAAAAAGAGTTTCCTAAGAACTTCAGAAAAAAACTTCCGTCAATGTTATTGGATATCCAGCTTATGAGAGACCTGATAATGCAGTTACTTTTTGAGCTGGAAATTGCACTGCAGATAATCGAAATGTAGTAGCTTTCAACAAGTACTTGCTAAAAAAATATCGTTCACACAGCTTCGAACAGCTTTGAACAGCTTGAATTAACTTCGAATGTGAGGATAAATGAACGTGAATAAGCTTTCTCCCAATGGCTCTACAACTAAGAAGTGGCTTACTCTGCAGCCAGCTAGATAATGTACCCCAGGATACCATTGATATTCCTAACGAATCAGTTTGCAATGACTCTCTCATTGTTGATATTTTTGATTTTACCCCGTAGGAAATGGAGTAGCGAGTTATCATTTCACCCAAAAACATTGATTCTCTTGCTATAAATGAAAACATCCTCAAAAATATTCCAGGAGACTATGCAATGGAACTAGGATGAAAAAATTCAAATACACCAAAATAGCATAGAAGCCACATTAATCAGTGGCTCTCACATTGGATCAACAGTGCTAATCCCAAGAATATAGCTATCTCCAAGTGATGCAAGCTTACCATTCATTTTACATAGAACACAATTTCCTCTAAGACTCTCGTATTCTACGACTATCAACAAAACTCAAGGGCAAACCTTCGACAAAGTTGGTATAAATTTGCAGCAACCCGTGTTCTCTCATGGCCAGCTTTATGTAGAATTTTCGCGATCGCGTGCCCAACAATATGTTAGAGTTACGGGGGTCACTTAAAGATTTCAATTTTTTTCATCCGATTCTTTTGAAATTTGGCCAGTACATGTATTTGTTAAAAGTAAGTTTTTTTACTCATGTAACTTTTTCGATTTAGGCTTTAATTTTTTGAAAAGTAACAAACATTAGTTTTTTGGCACATATTTATGGATATTTCAAATGAATAGAAGTCAGTTAGTTTTTATGCGAGAACAAAAACAGTTTTAGAAGCCTTGAAACATTTCTAACAAAAGTTTGGCAGAAAATTTTAACATCTGAATCGTTTCGTTTTTTCTGCTATATTTGATCACTAACTCGCATATACTCTAATTTTGAGTTTTGAGCTTGATAAAAAAAATTCTGTTGTACAATTGAGAGCTTTGCTACCATAATCTTTTTAGAAATGTTCCAAGGATTCTAAAACAGTCTTTGTTTTTTCCTAGCATAAAAACTCACTGACTTCTATTCTTTTGAATGCTGCAAATAAGAATTGTTAGTTATAAGGCAAAAGTAAATTTCTATCTGAACTGTAATATAATGGACAATTTATGTAATTGAATGATGTTTTCATTTTTATTTCGATGATATCCACGCATAACTTCATGTTCACTCTGTGCATTGTGATTTACAAAAAATTTATTATTTTTTAAATTTTGAACTTTTATATTTGTAGTCTGATTCGTATGAAATGTTACTATTATAAGTAATTTTCAAAAATAAACACAAATTCTTCCATTAATTTTTTCGATTCAGGCCTTAGTTTTTTTTAAATATTTGACATATTGGTTTTTCGTTCATTTTTATTGATATTTCAAAAGAATAGAACTCATTGAGTTTTCATACTAGAACAAAACCAAAGACAGTTTTATAATCTTTGAAGCATTGTAAACAAAGTTACTGTAACAAATTATCCATTTTCTGTTTTGTTTTCTTTTCATGTGGGGTCGAAAATTCTGGATTTTTGGTCCCCTCACACCTACCTGGGGGGGGGGGGATCTAGTGTCCGTAGCGCCATAAAATTTTAGGACCGAATAGTCCACCACCTAAGGGTCCTTTCCAACATATACATAAAATATGCTCATCGGACCAACTGGAGCCTGGCAGGGGCCTGGGGTGACCCCCTTAAAGTCGCACATGAAAATGGCAGCAAATATCAGGGAGTAAAGTTTGGAATAACTTACACTAAAACTGTAGTTTATAGAGAAATTTGAATGATTTCTTAAATTCTATGACAATATGTTGACGTTATTTTTTCACTACATCTGTTTTCAATATTGTTTCAATATGTGTTGCCAATAATAATGACTTTTCAACGATATGCATCGACAACTGTGTAATGTACAGTGAAATAATACATAAAATATTTTAAGCAAAATTATACTTTTACCCTAATGTGAACTGAATTATATGAAAACTTTAAAATTTGATTTCTAATTACAGTAATTATTTCATAGAATCTATCTATACCAAAGAATGCCTATAAAATACATTTCCTTCATTCTTAACCTTATATGCGTGGAAGTGAGGTAATTATTGAAATCGTCTAATCTACACGGGTTTCTGCTCATTATTTTGAAGGCTAGGATAGGATAGGTTATATTAGAATTTCTTATTTTGGAATTGGTAAGGTGATGTTAATTAAACCAAATGTTTTTTGCTGTGGTCCACCTAACGTAACGATGGCAATGTTCGTGGAATTGGGTTTAGGATGGTAAGTTAGCTAATGTTGACGGAATTTTTCCAGGGGTCCACATTTTTTATGTTTGACATGTTATCATGATGCGTTCGGTTAGCATAGACCAGGAAGAGATAGGTTAGAATGTTAGGTTAGGACAGCCTAGGTTTAGAATATGTTATGTTGGAATTTGTTAGGTAATGATGAAATTTGTTCACGGGTCCCCGTCTTTTTAATGTTTGCCATTATCAGGATAGGTTCGATTAGGGTAGGTTACGATAGGTTAGGTTAGTATGGGTTTGGTACTGTTGACGGAATATTTTCATGGGTCCACGTTTATTTACGTTAGACATATCAGGATATGTTCGATTAGGATAGATTTGTGTTTTTTAATAACGGTTAGGGTAAGTTATGTTAGGATGGGTTAGATTAGAATATGTTCTGTTAAATTTGTTAGGTTCCCTTGACCGAATTTTTTCATAGGTACACCTAATTTAACGATGACATTAGTCAAAGTTAGGTTACGATAGGATAAGTTAGTGTAGGATAGGATAGATTTGGATAGGATGGGTTAGGATAGGTTAGGTTAGCCTAGGATAAGAAAGGTTAGTTTAGGTTAGTATATGTCATTTCAAAATTTGTTAAGTAATGGTAGCCGAATTCTTTCACTTGTCGACCTAGCATATTAATGACATTGTCCGTAGAATTTCCACGGGTCCTGCTGATATGAATTATTTTATTTGAAAAACATATTTCAATCAAAGCCACTGGATCCACTTAAACGAGAAAATATGTTGCTAGGCTATCTAATTTTTTCCGGGATCGTTTATATGCATATTTGATACGTAAGAATAAAAGATGTCAAATGTCGACCTCATAGTAATAAATGCACAATTTTTAAAATCTTTACTTCATTTTCAACATTAATCCCTGATATCACAAGTTCCTAAGCTTGTATTTCGATGTAAGTGCGCACTAATAGAAGTGTTTTCAACAATGCCTCGTCACTGGTACTACATTTTTTAATTTACCTATACACGATTTATGAAACCTCGATTACCGTATTGAAGCGAAAACCGTTTTTTTATAGTTTTCTCCGAATAATTTGTTTTCACCATTGAAATGGGTATTACGATACCGAGCATGCATGTCTACTTAGTTTGTTCATTTCATATTTTAGAAACAATGATGGTTTTGCATAATCTTTACTGGAAACAAATTGCTCTGAATGTATTTTTTTATTTTTTTTTGTCGTAAATGATTTTCATAAGTTACGAAATTTGAAGAGTCGACTTGCAACTAAGAGCCTGTAAATAATATTTTCTTTACTCATTTTGGTTTTTATGATCGGAAATAACTTTTTTCAAATGACGCTTTAAAATTGCATTTAGTATGTATATAAATAAATGAAAATTTACGTTTTAAGCATGAGATACTTTTTAACAGGCATTAAAAGTTCGTCCAACTTATTTACGTTCAAATTCTTCTGTGACATTACTGAAATAATTGAAGATTTATGTGTAGAGTCCATCAAAACTAACAGTAATGGATGTTCGAATAGTTTGACAGAGCGGGTAGAAATTTTAATTGGTGGAAAATATCAAATAACATATCTTTCTAAATAATCATGTTCAGGTAATAAGTAAGTAATAACTGTATTTGCAATGCAGGATGCACCACCTTTTCAATTTACCCTTCTATATCTTTCGTGCCCACAAAAAATTAATATTTTTATTACAGTGAGACCTTCAATTTCAAAATACTGCAAACTGTGAGGTTACAACACTTCTTTCTTTGATCTGTAATGGCGGAAAAATATTTTAGCAACTTGGTGATAGCAAGTATGGATCTCTCTATTCCATTCATGAAAGTTGCGTGTATGCAAAATGTTTACATGCGCTATAGCCAAATACCCAAATAAAATTCATGCATAAAATTGAGTTAGCAGAAACAAAAACACAGAAATGATGTATTTTTGACACACTTTTCATCTAAAATATGCACTTTTTTCAACGGTTATCATGTTATTAAGAAACAGCTAAAAAATCTGAAACAAAACTGTTTCACACATAATATCAATTGCTGTAAGTTGTTCGTCTCCTTGTGACCTTTAGTTCTCAATACGCATAATTTTAACACTTGGCAACGACCCTCTGGAAGATTATTCTTTGAATGATGATTCATTGCGAACAATGAGTGTGTCAGTCCGATCTCGAAAGTTATGTGTGCAATTGAGCTTGCACTGACCCGAGGTCCCTGACAAAGTCGGCCCTTGAGTTCAAGTTCATGTACAAAGGTTTCTCAATATTTGCACTGATTCACTAGGAGTATAAAGATTTTTTCAAAATTTATTTCTCACATAATCAGAAATTTGCCTCAGTTTATGGGTAAGTTTTCTGTAAAGCAGTGTGTAATTTCAGGAGGACATAAATAGAAAAAAGTTCAAAATCTTTTGTAAACGTCAGGAAAAGTAGTTCACCTTTTCTCCTCATTCAGTTGGATCTGAAAGGTATCAAGTTGTTTTATGAGGGATGGTTCATTTGAGCCATTTAAATGTTCCGATTTTTAAAACTTTTTCATTGCCATTTCATAAATTTTCAGGCTAATGATCAGTAAATAATCAAGGATTGTGAACTTTTCAAAAATTAAATTTAGTTTAAATTCAGTTTGTTAAACAACAACCATAAGTGGCTGCTTCTCTCTGTCATGTTCAACATTCATGTCTTCAAATGAATTGCTTTGGATATACCCAATCGCGTTACCTTCGAAGAACAAACTAACCCTTCGCCATACGTAGGGCATTTTAATGTCCCTGCCCAGAGTTAAATAATAGTACTTCACTCGAATTGTTGCACCTTATAACAATACCCCACAAGTGCGAAAATAAAATATAAGCAGTGAAATACTATTATTTAACTCTGGGCAAAGACATTTAAATGCCCTATGTATGACGAAGAGTAAGTTTGTTCTTCGAAGGTAACGCGATTGGGTATATTCGAAGCAAATCATTTTAAGACAAGAATGTTGAATACTACAGAGAGAAATAGCCACTTATGGTTGTTGTTTAACGAACTGATCTTAAACTTAATTTAATTTTTGAAAAGTTTACAATCCTTGATTATTTACTGATCATTAGCCTGAAAATTTATGAAATGGCAATGAAAAAATTTAAAATTTGAACATTTAAATTGCTCAAATGAATCATCCCTCATAAAAAAACAATAACTCTCAGATCAAACTCAATGAGAAGAAATGGTGAACTATTTTTACTGTCGTTTACAAAAAATTTTGAACTTTTTTCTATTTTGTGTCCTCCAATCCGAAAATTGCACCCTGCTTTACTGAAATATTTCCCATAAACTGAGGCAAATTTCTGACTGTGTGAGAAATGAATTTAAAAAAAATCTTTATACTCTACGTACATATGTAACATTACTTTAAATTTTCAGAGAATTATTCCACTTCACAATTTTTAACTACCGTGAGGCAAATTTTGCTATTTTTTACTACATTTTTCACTTCTTTCCAAATTTAACTACTTTTTACCACTTCACTAACCAGTAGACACCTTGTTAGAGTAGAACTGGAAAGTGTATAGATAGAAGTAGTTTACTTTGATGTCAATACATTATATAAGCATCAAAATTTCAATTATCAATAAGAGTGTTGTTCTGAAAAAAATACGAGTATATTAACCCATTACCTAGCTTCTAGACCCTGTATCTTATGAACTGTTGCACTGATTCTTGTGAAATTTAAATTTTTTGTTATGTAAATTTCCCAATCTCAATGTGAAAATTCTTTATTTCAAAAAGCTTTTCTCATTTGAACTTGATTTTTATTCATTGAATTTAGTCAAATTTGAATTTGAGATTGGAGTTCATAATATTTCAGATTCCATGTAGCGTATCCTGATCAAAATTTTACAGAAAAACCCATTGATCATGTTTCATTGTTTCTAGACCTTGAATTAACTAAGAGAAACCCTATGTAAGCTGTGTGAGCTCTGTATGGTCACCTTTGGTGGCTATCTCTGCATGGCCACCTTTGTGAACAACTTTGTTTAATCACTGTTCTTGGCATTAAAAGTCACATTTGAAAGTGACCAATTGTAGGATGGAAAGCTGACTTATTCAAAATCTAATCATTTATTTGAACATGTAAACCGTCATGATTTAAACTAAAGTTCAGTATTCAATTGAAATTTAAAGTTGATTGTGGTGAGAAATTTTGAAAAAAGCAAACATTAACTGCATTGTGCCTTTATTTAGCTTATATTAAGTATGTATAGAAATTTAGTTTGTGATTACTGGTCAGTTTGCAGCATTATGAAAATTCCCTCCAGGTACCTACGGTGGTTCACGTGCAGCTAACGTGTTAATGCTGTGTAAACTTAGAGTAGGTATGCTATTATTTCCCTACTTAAGTGCAGAAGCTTGCATGATGTTTCTCTTCATTATAATACAGGCAATGAACAGTAAGAAAATAACTATAGAATTAATAAGCAAAAAACTTACATGACGTGGGTCATTCATGCTTATTGAGTGACATCAAGATATCATAAGGACTACTTCACACAATAGCCGTGCACAAATTATTTTACAACATCTCATAAATTCCTAGCAAATTGAAAGAACTTAGGTGTGAAGCATAGAATGATTCAAAGTGTTTAACCATCACGTATTTGAAAAACTAATAATGAGAGATTTTCATTGTGTTAAATTTCAAAATCAAACAAACAATTACTGCCAGTACAAAATTTTAGTCAATTTGAAACAATTTCAATCAGCATACATTTATCAATTAAATAATTACTTCTAGAATAGAATTTGTAGCTAAATCTTACATGAAAATTATACACATTTTTTAACCTTGAGAACCTTGAAAAAAATTCATACGAAGCTCTCAAAACAAATCTTGAATCCTTCTTTCTATCGGAATATTAATCACATAAAGTTATCAAGTCAAATCTTTTCTGCTGTATGACTCATCTTGATAGGATAATTTGCCATGAACAATGACACAGATCATACGTCTGTTTCTAATATTTTGTAGAATATACTCTTCTCACTAAGCCCGAATAAACTTTTTTGTAAAATTGAGCATCGAATCTTGAGCGAACAAATTCATTGATCAGTCTAGCACGTAACTAGGATAAGTGAATTAGGTGAAACTTATTGTACACCTTAAAATAACGTCGATAACTTATTCGGAAAGCCCTGAACTTATTCGGGCCAACAAGTAGCTATACTCAAAAGTGTTCAGTGTACTAGACTTAAGAACAATCTACTGCTGTAACACTTGGGGTAAATAATTTGTTTTATTTATTAAGAATCTAAATTTCTGACTATCAATCACATAACATAATGAATTACAAATCATATGTTCGGCTGAAGGGAATGTTTAGTGATGGCTCGATTGATCCACGGATGAACATGTTCCAAATCATTCCATGGTGTTCGTTCAGACTCGATCAATTCGGTGCGCCAATATGGGGCGTGGAATATTTATACGACACGAAACAGTTTGGAATAGCGTAAAGCGCTTACAGAACGGTCCTTTCCGGACATTACAGAATAACTCTTCTTGGTTTGTTCGACGGGTGACATTTTTGACTGAAATTTTGAGAACACTTCTAACTTGTTTGTGGGGCAAATTTGAAATGCTTATGCTCGACCCTGCCAGTGATTGGATGACTTTTAGTATCAGCGGATATATGACTCTCTGGTGTCACGAAGCTGTAGAAATGCGTTGAAGTCAAGGGTTTTTCTTTTAAATAAGTGGCTGCAAAGCAAGTGAAGTAAGGAAATGGAAAACTTCTTCTTTTTTGAGACAATTCCTTATTCGAGTTGAGGAACGCTTGTGTTCTGCGTTCACAGTTGAGCTCTCCCATTCAAACATTGTGGTTGTGGTCATATGAAATATTCCGACCATGTTCTGGACCTTGCGAAGTAAAAAAATATATGTATTGGAACACGATGAATAAAATGTTTTTCTATTTTAATTTATTCTTATGTCCTTCTGAGTGGCATTGAGGGAGCTTCCTTCCTCAAATTCTGATTAACGCAATTAATTTAGAATAACTGAAAAATCACACTGTTTTGGGATTAATCATTGAATTGTCTCACAACTTGCACTGAAAAGAAAAACAAAAGTTTATTTGCAATAGAAATTATTGATAGCTGAAATTTATAACAAGCTGGGATCTGAAGAACTGTTAACATAAAAGTCCTTAGTTGGGAAACATTCTATAACATGTGTCACAGTAACCACGTCAATGTTCGAGTAAAAAATGGAACAAACAAAACGTATTTCCTCAATTTAGTAAGGTTTATCAATACTGGGCACGAAAAAAGACCGTGAGATACCGATTAGAACACAGCTTGGCACAGATTATATTTACATCGGCTCTTCAACCTACAGGACTGTTAGACAGAACATTGAAAGATCTTACATTTCTCAACTGTGAAATATTTCAAAAACAGACCTTCACACGCACACTTCCCTCGTTTTCCAGTTAAACTTATCGCTGGAGAGGCTTCCGATTCCTCAGAAAATAAACATATTTCAAGTTCAAACAAATTACGAGCATTATGAAATCGATAATAAAGAGAAAATGAAGCCAACCTCTCCATCGAAGAGAAACCTCAAACGACTTAACAGGATTGGCTCCTACAAATGAAGCTCGTACATCAGCAACTTACTTTTCCATATTTTAGAAAGCTGCACTTATTATTTCAAAGCTCAGAGCAGCCAAAATTTGATGTAAGTTTAATGAATTCTTCTCTCAGGGCTGGGATACTCAAGCCGACTCAGAGAGGCTTTGCTGTTGCTTGCCGAGCCTTGATCCTGCTCTTGAAAACCCCTGACAATCAAAAAACACTGATTTAGTGTACCCCACTGATAAATGCTCCTTTTTTCTATAAATTAATAAACACTGTTATAAAATCCTCGAAATGTGTGCGTCCTATGCTAATTCTCCAATTATTGTTAAAATAGAAAATAAACGAAAAAACCGAGTGGAGGGAATGGAAAATTACAGGAGATGTACTCCGTATTAAAGATTACGGAGATGACCAAATATTTGACACGGTCGTTAGAGAAAATTAGATGATCCGAAGAAAATAAAGTGGGTGGTGATGAATGATGGTTTCCGTCCAAGAAAATGTTGCGTCGGAGACTCAGCCCGAAGTATCGGATACGCTATCGTACCTCCATGCGCAAACCCGGCACCCTCCGTTAATGCACCTAGGTAAATCAATTAACAAAATTTAAGATAAGCAGTAAAGTAGATGTATAGTGATCTGAATTACTTGTTAATAAATTAGTTGAACTCACCCAAAACTAATCCCGATCTGATATACCTACAAACACCGAAACTAACTTAGCAGCCTCCTCTCATGCCGACAGTGGTGCGTCAACAAGGCACGGGCACGCTGAATCGACGGACGGCGGAAGAAGCCGAACCGGATGGTGAAGTGGCGGAGAGTCAGAAGTCCTGAAGTTGATGTGCTAGCGATAAAGGCTGAACATAGTCTGATGTGCTAGTGGTGAGGGCTGAAGTTGGTCTGATGTGCTAGAGGTGAGGGCTCAAGTTGGTCTGATGTGCTAACGGTGAGGGCTGAAGATGATCTGATGTGCTAGCGGTGAGGGCGGAAGTTGGATCTGCCGACAGTAACTGTTGTTTTGAGAAAAAGTCAGTGGGTGAGGAATAAAATGTCGGCAGTGTGAGTCGCTTTGACGGTTGAAAGATATATAATTATCAGTTGTACTATTGAAGTGTTCGTAATTCAATTTTTGCCCTCATATTCATAAGGTAACAAAAATGGGACATTTCAGTGAAAGTTATGCGAAAATCATTAAACGTAAAATCAATGAGATTTATGTAAATATAATCAATGTGATTTATATCAACATAATCATTAGGATTTATAATACAGGTTAAACTTGCAGACTATCCTGCCATCTTGAGCAAAATTCTGTGACACAACAAGTAGGAGAAAATTGAAACCACAACAAACCAAAATAGTGTTAGATATAAATTTCCCTAAACTCAAACAACAAAAATTTAACTTTCTGTAAAGTGTATAATTTATTTTAAAAATTTTACACTTCCCACTGGTTACTTCAAACTTCATCATATTACTGCTCCAGGCCGCCAAGCTGTAACTGTAGCTTCGTGAAATTTGAGAGAAGAAAACGACGGTCAACAAGCTCACAGCGAAGCACCACGAGCGCACAAAGTCTTCTTTCTCTTCGCTTGATCTTGTGCTTGTAAATCCCAGCATTTATTTTATTAGCTCTAATTTTAAGAACACTTTACCTACCCACACCGAAGAATTTCATGGTTTGAGCTCTGACAATCAGTTAGGACCGGTGGCCTCGAGAAATGGCATGTTCAACCTCTTATCTACACATCTCTGACTGTGTCGTCTACTCACCTAAAATGGCTTGGAGATCCGTGCAGTTGAATTAAGTTGAATTAAGTCATAAGTTGAACTTTTCTTACTGTATTAGCTTTGAAGATATTTTGACTGAGTTAAAATGAGTTAGGTGAGAAAACTTTTCACAATTTTTGAATTAACTTCAGAACGTAGCCCGTAGGTATATTTAGTTCTTAATCTGTCAAGGTGGTTTCCGCATTTTCCTTAAATATGACTTATTTCTTGTAAAGACTCAGGAATCCATTTGAGTTGGTATTGCTTCTCAATCTGTTGGGAGCATTTCAGGGGTATAGTTTCAGTTAATAAAGTTAAGTACATGAACAAAATTCTACCTGGTTATCGTTAATTGCCAGCAATTACAGAGTCAATTGAAAAGTTTTCATTGCGCACTGAAGATAGAATTAACAAGTTTTTATTTCGTTTGTGGAATGAAGTTTCCTTGTTTACTTATTATAATAGCAAATTTTTGCAATTGGTTTCAGACCTGGTACTCGGTGCAGTTAACCGAAAATCTAAATGTTACATTCCTACGCTAAATTCCTATTCAAGCCATTTTTTTTATTCTATTTAACACCTTTAGGTGTAATCTTACTTGGTAAATATTTCGCTCACATCCTGAAGTCATTTACTACCGATTGGTTTATTGTGAACAACTCGAGGTCTTTTGTTGACTGTTTATTAGGTTTCAACAATGCTGATATGCTACACATGGCTTCGCTCAATGTGGATAATATGTTTACCAATATCCTCTGTGGGATAAACTATTGATATTTGTCAATCCAAGTTATTCAACGATTTTTTCCTTTCAGGGCATTTTTTCACAAAACTTTGAAGCTGTCAAATGAGCAGTTTACAGTTACTGTTTCATTTCCAGCGCTAAATACCATGAACTAGTTTATGGGTTTGGAATTGGTTTACCTTTAGACTTTGCCGTTAATTTACCTTACGTTTTTTTTGTTTCATGGGATTCCGTTAGCAAAATTGGTTAAAATTGTGCAATTTATTTCATCAATAATTTTATGGAAATTGTTTTGGTTCAGCGGCATTTGAACCTTCATCTATTGAACGTTCAATTTTCTACATAGGCTTACAAGAATTTGATCTCAAGGATTCGAATCTTTAGGATTGTTTTTGTAGAACGGTTTTCTATTTACCGTCGGTCATCAAATCAATGTTTCTAGCCAAGTTTATTATTTTATTCCCAGCAATTCAGTTGCGTTATTCCCAGCAATTCAGTTGCGTTATTCACAATCGTTTTTGTCAAATAATCGTACTAAAGACACAAATCAATAAAAGCGAATAGAAGAGTTCAGTTTCTTATCGGTAAATTTATTCCGTAACTTGAAGTTTGCACTATTTCAGTCAGTAATTTCCCTTTTCTGTTTCAAATTTTAGCTGCCCTCAGCGATGTGATCGTCTTTGGGGCAAGACATTACAAATGCGGAATGTAGACTATTTGTCACAACCTGATGCCCAGAGTTGCCTCGAACACCAGTCGCTGTCGTAGAACCGATCTTTCACTTGATTCCCTTTCTCTGTACAGCGTCAGATTCCACACTGACACTTGTGGCATCCCTGTCACTGCGCATCCATTGAAAATCTTGGAAAGTACAATACACAAATCAGATCCTCGAGTGCCTATATATGTTTACACTGAAGCACTCCCTTTTAATGCTATCCACAGCGCCATTTTCCTTCTCATCGCTAACACATAGTTCATTGGTACTTATTTTGTTTCCTTCGATAGTTCACCTCGTGTTTTGATTTTTTGAAAATTTTAGACCACGAATTATTTTTGTATGTTATATTTGAATTTTTCCTGATTTGTTTAGCCACACAATTTTGCTGACGATAGTCCCAACTGTTCATTTTGATTAATCAATTATTTTTTACACATTCATAAAAATGCCGAGCGGTTAGTAGCTTTGCTAATTCATTTTAAGGATGAGATACAAAACTTCTTAAAAGCTTCTACATGCTTCAATTGTTTTACATCAAACCACGCAGCAAAGAAGATTTTTTCTATGCCAAATGCTGAACACTGCAGTATGCTTCTAAAATTGGTAACGGAAATTGCTAACAGTAAAAACTCAGAATTCACTGTGCGCCGTCTGCAAACGGATTTCAGTCGATGCCAAAAAAACTTTCGAATAAAATTACTTGCGTTAGCTAATTAGTCAAAATAATTATTCCTTTCAGGGAATGAGCTGTAATTCTTATGAAAAAGATGATGGCTGCAGAATTACTTCTTCCAACGATTGTGTGAGGATTTTCCTCACAACCTCTCCAGAGTCACCCGAGAGGAGCTTTAGCTCCAGTACTATAGCGGCTCCAGCGGCACGGCCAGGCAGTAAGGTCGGAGATAGCGGGGCTGGGACAAGGAGAGATATGTGGTGGTCTCAACTAGCTGTGCGCTCACACCACCACACAAGCTTAAAAGCGCCACCTCACAGCATCGAAGCGCCCGTACTGGCCGACCAATCAGCGCTCAAGTTCGGCGCTGGGGTGCCGGGCCGGGCCGAGCCTATACAAGCCGTGTGCTCTGAGCAGTCAGGCGACATCTGAATACACTCACGTACGTTTAGCACAGGTT
>JACJUY010007498.1:0-13011 GCA_014220935.1 Platorchestia sp. MABIK
AGGACGAGGGGGCAGGACGAGGAGCAGGACGAGGGGGCAAGACGAGGATACACAGCTCCGTGGCATGCGGAGGCCGCACGCCGGGCTGAGAGAAGATGATCCGCAGCACACGTCCGCTGCTGACTCGAGGGCTGCTTTCCAAAATATTGAGCCCGAGAAGAGGTGTAGAGCTATGATGCTAAGCTAAAACGATTTTCGTTTAGCTCCTTTTAGCATTCAAAATATACTTGCGTTGTTGTATAATTACCAAACTAATAAAATGAATTAGTGTTTCATGGAAGATGAACTTTGAGCCAACTTGCGCGTTCAGTTAAAAATTTACGACCGCAAATCTAACGTTGTTGAGCAAATTGTTCACACTGGTACATTATTTTACGAACAAAGCATTGCACTTCTAAAATTAGTGACCGGATCTTACAGTTCATAACCAGAAGTCTGCTCACTTTTTGTTTTGTCTTACTTTTTGTCTCGCGTTGTGCATCACTCTATTTCAGCCTGAACTTGATTTTAGTGTGTCGGCTTATACAACTTTTTATTTCAGTCTGTCGTGGATGACAGTCTTACGCAGCTAATTTTACACCCCTCATAATTTGTTCCAAATTAACAATTGTAATCTCACTGAAAATTGAAACTATTTTTGTTTCATGTGTTAGAGTTTTGAGTGCATGACAGAGCTAGTGCTTGTCCAAGTATGAGAGCGTTAGAAATACACTAATATTCCTTGTAATCTAAACTCAGCGTGTCTCTTAAAATGAACTCACTTTTCGTCTGCCAAGTACTCACGTATTGTGTTTTAATGTCATTGACATAGATACCACGCAGTGAATTAAATCAAGGAAAATAGCATTCAATTCAACACGCTTCCTGTGAAGGAACACACCGGGGGTCACTGAAGGGATTTTCATAATGCCGCTGACCGACTTGCAGTCAATAACTCAATTTTTTAAATACCTAATGAAAACTAAATGAAGGCAACATCTTTATCATATTCGTTATTGTCAAATTGACCACTGAAACTAACTATAATTTGAGTTTAATATAGAACTTCAGTTTAACCAGCCACAGTTTCACTTGTTTAGATGAGGAAATATAAATGAATTAGTTACACCTCACACACAAACAAAAAATACTTGAGTAATCGTCAGTCAAAAGATAAGTACACTTTTTTGGCGGATCGTGTATTTTCCCGCAGCAGATAAGACGACTTTAAAACGGATGAAATTTATTCAAATCATCTTCACTAGGCCGCATCTACTGTACTTCATGGTATAAAAAACTAAAAAAGATATATAGCTTTGCTCGCAAGAGCCTTTGCCTCTTTACATAGATATGAAATATACAGAGATTCATTTACAGTCTTTTTGTAGTATGTTCTACATCCAGTGCGTAAGAACGAAATGTTACCTGATTTATGCAGCCCAGATCTTGCATGAACTAGCCTGCACTTCGTTTCATCCACTAACTTGCAATATTTTCGGCTTTCAGAAATTTCTGCGGTTCTGATTCCCTTTCGTTTTTCCAAGACAAGAGTTGGAAATGATGCGTGCAGCACACGAGGGAAATCATTGCTTCTCTTCGACCCTCGAAAAATCTGAAGAAAATAAAACCACGACTCCAGCCGTAGATCGCTTCATTCAGTTGGAAAGCACTCACAATTAAGTGGAAAAAATACTGAGGAAATTTTTAATGGTGGAAAAATAAATCAGGGGATCATATTTTCTTTTCAGGGAACTGACGGCGGCAGAGGAAAGGAAAGTGTTCAATTAGGAGCAAATTTACTGAATGAAAAAGTATTTCCAGGATGAGCGCAAGCAATTTTGTTCATCAGAACGTCCTGAAACTTTTGCTTATTCTGCCAGCGCGTTTGGACAGAACTGTGAAATAATACGGGAACTAAAATAATGAATGTCTCACACAAGAATTGATTTGAATATTGCACAAGTCAGCGGCAGCGTCATTTGTAAACTATGTTTTCAGGTTTTATTTCACACAAACGAAATTCAATTTCACACGAAAAAAATCACACAAACGAAAAATAAATTTCATACGTATCATAGTACTGTTGAAAATTCTGCAAATATACCACCGTTTCAACAAAGATTTATTGTTCAATATTGCTTTCAAGATTTTATCACATGTAGAAAATCCCCGAAATGAAATATAGCAAGATATCTGCAAACGATGAAAAGAAGGATTTGCGAAGCCTTCATTGATTGAAAAATCGAAAGAAGTTGGTAAAAATTTAGGGATTAATGCTTGCACAGCTTATGATTGGATACGAAATGAGCAACCCGAAGCAACGAAAAAGGGAAGAAAGGGAAGAAAGGGAAGAAATGATAAATGCATCGTCGGTCATATTAAGAAATATGCATACGCCAGCAACTCTTGTGGAACTCACCACAATTGTAATGAGTGGATTCAGTGTACCTGTATGTGTTGCCACGATATAGAACTGGTGGGATAGTCAACTAATTTTCTTGAAAAATGTGCGTCCATTGATTTACCTTGTCAACGCTGATAACAGAATTAAAAGACCACAATGCGTAAGAAATTTAGTTCAACCAGGAGTAAATGAAATAATATTAATTTGAATAATTAAGTAATAAGGAGAGAGCTAAAAATTCAGTATAAACATAAATTCGCATTAAAAATTGCAAGTAAAACAGTAAAATTGAACTTTTCATTCGCTTATCTTCAGCAAGTAAAATTTATCTGAAAAGACATGGCATGAATTAGAAAGATGATGAATTGAAATAATTAATCCTTAACATTTCTGTTAACTGTGAACAAAGGAAAAGAATTAAATTGGTTGTTGTATATCGACTTATTTCTTAAAATAAATAAAAACTCTAAAATTCTTAAATTGGAGGAAAATTTTGATCGAGTGTGAAATTTGAAATTCCTAATGTTTTAAACGGGCTATTGCACTGCTCAGATTGATCCCTAATAGCTGAATGCGAACTTCTACCTCGATACTCAGCCACTCTACAGCCTAGAGTACGCGAAGTCAATCCAACATACTCAGATGCACATCGTGCACAACAAAATTTGTAAATTAGGGAGGCCTGTGTCTCAGTTGGAAGCCTGTATTTGAAACGAAAATGACCCTGTGTTAAAACCATTAACTAAAACAAATTTAAAATTTATTCCTGGAAAGTTTTGGTAACCAGTGCTAAAAATGTTTCCCTCATTTCTTCCGACTGACCCCAAAGTACGGAAACGCAACAAACCGAACGTTCTCAAAGATTGATTCCCCAGAAGGCAGTTTGTTTAATTTCTTTTCTAAAAATGGACCAATATGAGACTCTATTATTCGTGTAGAAAAACCATTCTAACGGAAAAATTCTTTCAAAAAGGTTAACTCAAATGGTGAAATAATAAGAATAATGAAACAAATTTCATCCTGTATTGTCGTCGTTAAAAATGAAAATCTGAAATCTAACAAGAAATTGGTGTAAGATTATCAGTGTTGCTACATACATAACTACCAGCAAAGACGAAAATCTGCACTGCATAGGAGCAATGACTGATGTAAGAATGTTTAATTTTATAACACGGCTTAAAATTTGAAACTTTTAATGAATTGATTGTAGAACTCGTCAAGATATGAACTATTCATGGGATAGAGGAGCCAACATTAACAATTGACAATGCTGCCTGCCATGCACGCGTGGAGTCAGGTGCAGAAGAACACAGAAATGTGCAATTGTTTTGCCTTGCTCCGTATTCGGCCCTTGTAAATCCAAAATAACTTGGTTGCTGTAATCATCAATAAAATAATATTCCATCAGTTCGTTGCTTGCTTAGTTTGTTCGGACGTTTCCCTTTGAATGACTTCAAATTTCTGTCTTTTCCCGTTTATCTATATTGCTTAAAATTCAGTTGAATTTAATTCTATTAAAATGAGGAATCAAGGAAGGAAAAAATTACTGAACTGTTGGAAAATTTTTAATGAATAGATTTTACCTCTGAATTAAAAACCAGGCTGCCATTTTTGGCGGTGAGCATATTCTTGGTTGTGTGTAATTACCAATCTAATGAAATGAATTTTGTTTTTATGGAAAATAAACTTTGAGCCGACTTCCGCGTTGCAGTTTAAAAATTTACGACGGATTTTTAACGTAGGAGAACAGATTTTTCACACGGGGACATTATTTTACGAACCGAACATTGTACTTCTAAAATTAGCCCTGAATCAAAATATTTAACACAAAGGCAAATATTCTCCATACATGATTTGAAGAACCGAGACCGTCAGAACATATAGTGATGCCGCCACTTTTTGCGCCATGAGTACATTAAGTGAGTATACAAATTTGTACACAACTTGGGCAGTTGGTGTTCATAAATTTTCAATTCTAAGGGAAAAGGAGAAGACACCAAAAAACGAGCTTGAGTTTACCCATGATTGTACTTATATGTATATGTACCAGAGTGCGTGTACCGTCACAATTGACGAATGTATTGCGAGTTAGGGGTATAATTCATTCGTGGAAACTGATCTGAATGATCTGTACTATGTACTGTGTATGTATTTAACTGATCTGTTCTATGTTCGATGTACCATGTACACTGTACAGTACTATTGTACTAAGTTTTTTAATTTGTGAACTTTTCCCCTTTTTCACTGATCAAAAGCCGATTATAATCCTAAAACAGAAATTTACGGTCACACTGGTATTCAGGTATTCACTTTACAGGGAGTAACCAAAAAGGGAGAGATCTAACACAAACTGAGTATTGTATTTGTGACTTCATAAATGATTTGCCTTATGATTTTATGAGTGTTAGACTGTTATGCTTCACGTATCTTATGCACATAAATTATACAGGTATAACATTAGTATTCTATTAGCACCAGCATAGTCCAAAATGACGACTTCGGAGAATGTTCAACTAAAGTTAGTAAAATGACATTACTTACTTTCTGATGTAAGATGTACTTAGGAAGATGTACTTCTGAAGCGAATGAGGTCGTCCTTAGTTTACAAATTTAGTTGTGTACAGTGTACATCAGGCTACGTCGGTATGACGACCTTGCCGTTTTAGGTAAGGATTGCCCAGCATCGTGGAATTAGTCATCGTACTGGGAGGCCTCTTGCGCAACCGCCTCATTCTTCTGTGCGCCTCCATGCAGAGCAGTGTGGTGCTGGAGTCTCGGAAGATCAATTCGAAATTTTATGCAATGCGTTTAATGATTCGGAACTTAAAATTTTAGAATCATTGTTCATAGCCAGAGAAAAACCAGTTTTAAATAGCATGAATAGTTCTTATCCGCTGGAAGTTTTTACATGAGTTTTTCTATCAATTTTCTTTCTTTTTTAGCATGTCTGACGAACTTTTTGTCTTTTTATATTTTTCAGACTGTACTTACTGAAGATGGAGCTGGACTCCGAAACGTTTAGATTTGACAATGTGTAAATATTAATTAAATAATGATTAACCTGCGAGCTGTGTTCCTCGTTTTTAAATTCCTAATGAACATTCGATTAAAGAAAAATGAATTTCCTCAATACTCACTTTCTTTGACGTGCACGACGAGCGTATCTGTGATACTGGCTTAATGTATTTCGAATTCGTCCAGGCATTAATTCATCACGCGTAAATATCGAATGAACATTTTACCCAAATAATGCCCCTGATTTAAATATCATGTTTACGCTCGTATGGTAGAGGAAGCAGAATCATGAAGCCGCTTATCGAAAGCTTATGTCTGTTACATTCGATCTTCATTTCCCTGTCTGATACTGGAAGCGTGAAGCGATGGATACAAACCACCGAACAAAAGAACACGACGGCCAAGGTTACGTATGATACTACTTGTAATTTGTAAACATAATGCTTATGCTTCGGTGGCGTAATATTTCCTTGTAGGCATTAAACTTGTAATGTGTTGGTATAATATTCGTATCCAGTGGGCATGATTGCTTTCTGTAAGCTAATGGCTTTATTATGTTTACATAATACTTATATTTTGCAAGCCTAATGCCTGCCTGAATTTTGTAAGTACAATGCTAATATTCTGTAGGTATAATGCTTTTATTCTGTAGGTATTATGCTTTTATTCTGTAGGTATAATGTTTACATTCTGTGAACATAATGCTCGTATAACATATGTGTAATGCTCATACTCTGCAGGCATCCCCACTATACAGTGTAAGCAACAGTAAGCAGCAGAGCCCGCGTTCCCTGCCACAAAAGCCGTCGCCGCTGCGCCGCTCCGAACACGCGAGCGCTCGCCTCCAGTCGCTCCCTGCCGCAGACGCGCCAAATATTCTACGGCTGCTCTTCCATTTCCGCTTCTGGCTTTTGTGCTGATAAAAAAATTGCCATTGCTATGCCTCTGCCGCAGCAAAATTACGTAACGAGAACAAACGACTGGCAATCATAGCGGCATCTCCCAGGCAAGGGCTGGGGGTGCCCTGGTGCTGTGTTTCAGAACTGGAAGCTTGTGAGCAATGTTTGATTTGAAAATGACCGTCGTGTAGAGGGAGAAACTTGTGGCAGACATCCGGGCTCGAATTTCAGAGTTTCATTTTCGCAGAACGAAGGAAAGAGGTTTGGGAGGGTAGAAATGTTTTGAAATGCAAAACAGGCCTGAAGGTTTTGTTTTCTACTCAGCACACAAGAAAATAAAATAAAGGTGGGAATATCTTACGGTGAAATTTGCCTTCATTGTTTAAATGGCCAGCAATTTTGTTCGTGGACAGCATTATTAAAAAGGAAAACATTTCCGCATTTTTAATGATGTTTAAGTTGTTTAGTTCAGGAATGCTTTAATATTGAGGCCTTCAAGCCAAAATGCCATTAAAGTTGTCTGGTCTGAGTAAAAGAGGTCCATCTGAGGAAGCAATTCAAGCGGCCGTTGATTGCTTATTTATGGGTGAAGATCTGACCTTTATGGGGCCCTCAGGGGAACGCAGGGATTGGAAATAAGGACAGGGTGCAGGATGTTCTGTTTTATGGAGCCATAAGGAGATGCAGAACTTGGATGCGAGAACTGCTCTTTTATGGAGCAATAGAAGCAAGCGCAGAAGTTGTGATGGAGATCTATTATTTTAATAGGCAATAGGGAGCTCCATCTTGGTTTGATAAGAGTGCCATGCACATCTCGGGAACTGAATTTGGTTACCTAGTGATTCAAAGCAAAATGATTAGATTTTGGGTTAGTTTCAGTCTCCCTAACCACAACAAACCTGTTCCAACGAGAGGAAGCATGAAGGAACAATTTAGGATGAAGTTGAGAGAAGATGGAATCTACAGTATATACAAGATATGTTCAAGCACAAAATCTCCTGTGCATAACAACAGTAATTTGAGGCGGAAGGTTATGATTCAAGATGAAACCCAAAGAAAAAAGCAATAGGCGCCAAAATACCGGGCAGAAGTAAACTGGAAAAAATGGTCCATTACAAAGAAACCTAATCTATTTCCACAAAAAGAAGACCTACCTAACCTTCAGTTCGAGACCACGCATTTTCTCCCTGGGAGCGTTAATTCCAACAGTTGCATCCCCCGAGGAAGGAAGATCACAAGGAACAGATTCCCGTAAAAGCTTGTACGGAACTTCAGCACTGATTTAAAAGCTTTGTATTTTTATGCCACACCTCAAATTCTGCAGCAATGAACGAAGCTTTCTGGTCGCTGCTTGAGAACAAAACAGGCGGCAAAAACAGCGCAAATCATCTGCCCGGAAATGAATGAAAAGTGAGCTAAGTTAGTGAAGACGAAGAGATTAGGAGATCAGTAATGATGTAATGAGCTTTAAAGTGGCCCTTCAGGAAAAAATACATGTGGAAGCCGCCCATACGTTCCTCCACAAGCAGCGACTTTTTTCTGGGTCTACCTTACGAAACGTCGAATGAATCGTGCCAGAAATGTTAGGTTTTTGAAGAGCCGTGATGCAGCCTCGCATTTTCTCTCTAGATTACCTGTAGATCGCTTCGAAATGTTCTCTAATGAATCATTTCGAAAATCTTTTCGGTTGTTGAAGATATATGGCCCGGTCCAAAATCTTTCCTTTATATTTCAATAGGACATTTTTCCCTTACTCTTTTGAAGAAGATGTGAGGTCCCGAGCTGAAGGTTAGGTAGACTATCTCTCTGTTGAAATAAATAGATTTGTTGCTCTGTCTACGGCCATCTTTTTCTTGCTCACTGATGTTTTTTCAGTACTTATTACTTTCTCCATCAAATTCTTTTTTACATCATAAATTTATGTCAGTCTTGCTGTTTACATACTCAGGGTGTAGGGACACACCTTAAGCATGAATTCTCCGTTCCTTAAACGCCATTCTAGATGGTACCTTCTTCCCTCCTCCAATGGGTTAATGTTGCTGTTAAAGAGGCTAAAGCAAACTTACAATCCAATCAAATCACTTTCTTTTATTCCCGTTTGATGCCTGCTGAATTCTCGCCAATTTGTGATTTTTCGAGTGACTTGTTCACATTTTAAAATTTCGGCATCCAAATTTCTTCATTTTATTTAAATTCTTTAAAAAGCAAGGATGAAGATGAGCACTTTTCGGCCAGGTTTGCATCCAGAAGAAGTAAACTTCTTATTTCACATCGGAACAACCCAGTGCGCCAAAGACACTGAAAGGAGGAATGCTATTCCAAGTTACCTCCTCGTGCTAGTACAGAGCACCGAAAATTTTCTTAGAACATCGATTACTTACAAAAATCTTTACTTGCAGCGATAAGATCCATAAATACTGAATTTCGGAGAGCGAATCACCTAAAAAAAACAAGAGCTAGAGCGCTTGCGTAGACTTCAGGAATTTTCATGATGAGAAAAATTACACCACATCCTTAGGGAAAACTATGATTGTTTCAACGCCTTCAAAAACAATTTAAAAGTTGTCTCACAGGGAAAACAATTTCACAGTTTTCCTAAATTAGCCTGAGTTCATTTCCGCATGAAGAGTTTCTTCGTTATTTCTGATTTTGGGACCGCAAAGGAAGCTGAAAATTAAACTTTGTTTTCGCCGCCCACCTCTCATCCATCACACTTCTTCATCCCTTGGAGTCAATTAACAGATCTTCGAAGGCCCTCGTGAGGCCCTCGTGGTATCTTCGTGAGGCTCTCGTGATGTCTTCGTGAGGCTCTCGTGAGGCTCTCGTGATGTCTTCGTGAGGCCCTCGTGAGGCCTTCGTGAGCCCCTCGTGATGTCTTCGTGAGGCCTTCGAGAGGCTCTCGTGAGGCCCTTCTGAGGCCCTCACGAGGCTCTCGTGAGGCTCTCGTGAGGCCCTCGTGAGGCCCTCGTGAGGTCTTCGAGAGGCTCTCGTGAGGCCTTTCTGAGGCCTTCACGAAGCTCTCGTGAGGCTCTCGTGAGGCTCTCGTGAGGCTCTCGTGAGGCTCTCGTGAGGCTCTCGTGAGGCTCTCGTGAGGCTCTCGTGAGGCTCTCGTGAAGCCCTCGAGAGGCCCTCGTGAGGCTCTCGTGAGGCCCTCGTGAGGCCCTCGTGAGGTCCACGTGAGCTTTGATGAGACCTAATTAATAGGCTCGTGAGGTTGATGAGGCGTATGAGACCAGTAAAAAATTTTGTAAAACTTTTGTAAAAATTTTCTAATTCTTTTCTGTGACGCTTTTGAGAAACGCTTTTGAAGGAATTTTTTGGGATTTTCGTGCGACTATAAATTTTTTGCAAGGTCTAGATGAGGTTTTACGATATTTTTGAGGCTTTTGTGAAGTCTCTGTCAGTAATTTGTTGGTTTTTGGTTAGCTCTCTGTATATGAGTTCCGCTTTTTAGACTTTTGGTTGATTTATGTATGAGAAATATTACTTTAAGATCTCTGGGCTAATTTTTGAAAGGTTCCAAAGTTTTGTGATACATTTCTCTCCAACACTCAAGCGTTGCAAGTGCTTCCCCTGACAGCCGTTTTCTTTCAAAAATCTTTGTAGCATCAATAGTTCAGGGAGTGATGGTAGCAATAGTAACTCACGAAATGTTGGCGGCTTCAATACCACATGGAGGGATGGTAGCAACAATAACTCACGGAAAGAAGGCGGTATCAATACCACATGGAGGGTTGGTAGCAACAATAACTCACGGAAAGAAGGCGGTATCAATACCACATGGAGGGTTGGTAGCAACAATAACTCACGGAAAGAAGGCGGTATCAATACCACATGGAGGGTTGGTAGCAACAATAACTCACGAAATGAAGGCAGTATCAATACGACATGGAGGGTTGGTAGCAACAATAACTCACGAAATGAAGGCGGTATCAATACGACATGGAGGGTTGGTAGCAACAATAACTCACGAAATGAAGGCAGTATCAATACGACATGGAGGGTTGGTAGCAACAATAACTCACGGAAAGAAGGCGGTATCAATACCACATGGAGGGTTGGTAGCAACAATAACTCACGGAAAGAAGGCGGTATCAATACCACATGGAGGGTTGGTAGCAACAATAACTCACGAAATGAAGGCAGTATCAATACCACATGGAGGGTTGGTAGCAACAATAACTCACGAAATGAAGGCAGTATCAATACCACATGGAGGGTTGGTAGCAACAATAACTCACGGAAAGAAGGCGGTATCAATACCACTTGGAGGGTTGGTAGCAACAATAACTCACGGAATGAAGGCAGTATCAATACGACATGGAGTGAGGGTAGCAACACGGGATGTTGTCGGTATCAATACGACACGGAGTCACCAACAGATAAACGTACGTCACGACATCAAAGCCACCAGATGGCTGCCATGAACGAGGCAAATACGGCGCAGAAGGACTGTTCCCCACATCGATGCCAGGACGCTTGCCCGCAACGAACCGTGATTTTTCAAGCCAGGTTTCGACTGGGAAATTGCTCGTAACTGATCGGCAATTTCTGATGTTTGAGTGATCATTCCTGTGGCTGTTGGCGCTAAATACTCCTAATGCGCTTCCATTTGGGAGACTCGGCACCGTAGGAATGAAGTTTTAAATTGTGGTTTGTTCTCTTAAAAGGAAAATAAGCCACGTAGAAGCTACTTTCAAATTATTAACGTTATATTAGTTTGACTCCTTACTTCTTATCCACAACAAAAACGATCTTTGAGATCGAGGAGAAGTAACCGCATAATACGGACGGTAGAAAATAAGGAACCTGTACACAATGTGTGTTCCCTAACATCTTGGTGCACGGAAATAACAAGGTAAGAAGCAAAAGGGAAATTACCATGCAATGAAGAGAAAATGAAAAGCACGTGAAATCTCACAAAAACAAAATGAACACGAAAGACAAAAGTCCCGGAGGCCTATTTATAGCGTAGGTAACTAAAAAATATCTTCTCTGAATGGCGCTAGTTCCCATTGCAAACGATAAACATTTAAATAACCTAAAAATTTTTTCATGTACATCGAGAGTTTCTAAAATAAAATTTAGAATTTTCTAAATACAGCTTGTTTCTTTAAAAATAGGATTTGGCTCCAAAGAGAACTATGTTTGGCAATGTTTCATTAGGAAAAAACAAAATTAGAAAATTTTGGCTCAAAAATAGACAGTCCGCAACGGTGCGCTAGATTTCGTAGTGAACTTGGTTTTGGTCGGAGCTTCACAAATTTAACATGTTTTCTGCGAAAGGACCCACTGGTGGTCACTCGAGAATTTTTACAATGCTACTGACCGACCTGCAGTCTTTAATTCAATTTATACGAATACATAATGAAAGCCAAATGAAGACTCGATCCAGTTAATGTTTGTTATTTTCAAAATTGTTTATTACAGTTTCCTTTAAATCTGAATTGAACGTTGAACTTCAGTTCAAACCATCGCAGGTAACGTGTTAACGCGCTCAGTACGCTTGTGCGGTTGGTACGATTGGTTCGGTTAGGTTCTGAGTAGCAGAATTTGAAAAATCGACTGTACTACTCAAATTCATTCTGATCTTTTCTAAGAAGTGCGAAAAATAAAATTGTGCGATAATGTTTTATCTTGTTAGTTGAAATAAATTTTGAAAAAGGTGGTGGAATAATTTATGCCGGTATGCAAATAAGCATTTTGTCTAGTGGTGCACATGCGTTCCAATAGACAGTTAACGTGTTAACGCAGCATGTGAGTACGAGGGTTCGACATGCGCAGTTCGGGTATTTCTTCAGTGACGGTGTGTCGGACGCTAATTTTATCGCTTGGGACCCCCACAGGCTCACTAAATAAGTTTCTTGGCATAAGCTTCTTGGCATAAGCTTCTCGGCATAAGCATCATTGTGACTAAATATGTGGTTTATAAATACAGCAGTTCATGTTAATCAACTGGACTTTTTTGATTCATAATTTTGCATAATTATTTAATTTCAAATTGCTCATCGTACGTTTTAGAAAGTGTATTTATATACTAACGGAAAATTTTAAAACTAGCAGAGTGAACACTAGAACTAGAAGGAATTCAAATAGTTCATCAATAATACTAGTTTAGGATTTTAAGGGTATTGCCGCATTAATGTAATTTTAGGGCACAACAACATCTCTCCTCATCAGTTGAAATCAGAATCTAAGTCTCAGAATTCGATGCAGAAACTGAATTTTTGGTAGAAACATTTCATTTCAATTTCTCGCAACAATTTAGACTCTGAATAAATAAAATTAATTATAAACGATTCTAGAATTTGAAGTACTTTCAATCACTGCGAAGACTCTGTACTCTAACCACTCGGAAGTAATTAACAATGATTCTTCAATTTTCCCTTCCATCATTTTGCACCAATGTACCCGACTAAGAAATTGGAAGCAGTAATGAGAAATTCCTAAATCTACAACACCCGCGTTTGCGTGCCTCACGCGGCCGTGTTATCAAGGACCACTAATTTAAGCAGGCAAATGACCGTCTTGTTCGCAGCGGCCTGGCGACCGTTTTTTCCTGATAATTTACTGCGCCATCCTTCATGCGACGCGTGTCGTGGCAACCGCAATAAATCCGGCCTTCATATTTGGTGCTGTGAGGTGGTGCGGTGGTGTGTGAGGTGGTGCGGTGGTGTGTGAGGTGGTGCGGTGGCGTGTGAGGTGGTGCGGTGG
>JACJUY010007498.1:13148-27859 GCA_014220935.1 Platorchestia sp. MABIK
AGGTGTGAGGTGGTGCGGTGGCGTGTGACGTGGTGCAGTGGCGTGTGACGTGGTGCAGTGGCGTGTGACGTGGTGCAGTAGCGTGTGAGGTGGTGCGGTGGCGTGTGAGGTGGTGCGATGGCGTGTGACCTGGTGCGATGGCGTGTGAGTGTAGCAGTATTTCATCAAAAAGCACAAGTCCTTAACTTTAAGTTTTTTCAGTGATCCAGACAACAAATCCCGACAGAATTTTTTCTTGAATTTCGGCCTCTGAGTAGCCCTCGCTAATCACTAGCGAACGATCAGAAATAATACACCAAATATCTACAGTGTATTTAGCTTCAACATTGAAGCTGCTCTCAATGAGAATAATAGGCACACTTATTGCACAATTTACCCGAATGAAAAGAATCGAGATTAATGATGGCAGTTCTAGGATGGGTAGAATATAAGTATAATTTTGTTCATATTAGTAGAATATGAACAGAATATTAGTATAAGTATTTTCCAGAAATTAGCTCACAAGTAGGATTGTATGGTTCAGTCTACACTATTCAGCAGTTGTCTGATACCGCAGACGACGGGAAAAATTATTGAACTCTTTGCTGCACAATGATAGATTTTCTGAAATCTTGATGTCATTTCTTGGCTCATTTGGCCAAGCAGCTCATGCAGGGTCAGGGAGGGAAGGACGTGGCCTCGTTAAATGTTAACTTATTCACCTCGTTTGTGTGGTTGTTAACGGTTAGTTTGATGAGGTTGAAAGTTGGAGGTTTGGGAAATCGATTTTACTGCTCGAATTCGTTTTTATCCTTCCTTTAGAATTCGTTTTCATCCTTCCTTTAGAAATTTGAAAATGCAATTGTGGGATTATATTTCACCTCGTATGATAAGAGATAGTTTTCAAAAATGTCGCGAAACAGATGGAATGTCTTTCATGTATACCGGTACGTGAATGAGCAATTTACCCAGTGGTACACATGTGGCCCAATACGCGGGGAAAGTGTAAATGAAAGCTAATAAGTCACAAAATTATATGCAATTACCAAATATGTTGAACGTCCATGTTATGCGCAAGAATTGGGCAAAGGGTTCTTGCAACTTTAATTTCTTTAGGTGCTCATGATATTTATCACGTTAACCGCCATCAGTTAAACTTGTGTTCAGTATTCAACTCAAATTTGAATTCAATTCTAGGAAGCAATTTTGAAAATAGCGAACATGAACTGGATTGTGCCTTCACTTAGCTTTGATTAAGCATTCATGAAAATTGAGTTTGTGACTACTGGTCTTTAAGCAACATTATGAAAATTCCCTCCGTGGCCGCTGGGGACTCACATCGCGGTTAACGTATCAAAGGCCTCTCGCGAAACGCATCAACAATCACTGCAATCTGTAAAGGTGTGTAAGTGTCATGGGAGATTTCGGTGTATAGTCCTTTTAACTCAAAGCTGTAAGTGTTGTTGTGGTAAGCGTTGCTCTGACCGTAACTGTGAATTCCTTCACAGTTTTATTCATCCTAGACTAGTGGAATTCATGATCCTGACGATCGATCGTTTCAAGAAAGCGGTACAATATCGTATTCTTCACAAAGTTCACTCGGAATCCTGGTAGATAAACTTCCATCTCATCCTCCGCCATGTTTCTTGGTCATATAATTAATTAAGATTAGCTGTAATAAATAAAATTAATAATTTTAAAGTTAATTATTTTAAATAATTATAAACAAATCACAAAATCAATGTTACACGCGATATGATTCACATTACTGGGGTAAATTTCTGAAAGAGACCTTAGAACGGCATCGATATTGGCGGTCGCAACCCAAGTGACTGAAGTTTTTAAGTTCTCTCAAAATAAAGTTACCTTCAATGTACTCCACAGTTTTTAATAACTTTTTCTTGTCTCGTTATTATTTAATTTTTTATTTCTCCCTAAATCGCTTATAATTTTGCGGTTCTTTTTTACTAATTGTGAGAAATATTTATCACGAAAGGGATACTTGTTACAGATCTTATCCACAATACAAACAAGAAAATCGATTTTTGCCTTTTCTAAATACTAAAAAAAACAATGTTGAACTTTACTACTGAAAGCAGAATGCTGAATTTTATTCTACGCTATTACCTAACCATACAAAAAGCAAAAAAAATGGCAATGTTGAATTTAATGTTGTCAAAGATTTCAATAATTTCGTCGCCACATTTAGGTAATATGGTTCATTTGAAGACATATTACATGAATGACATTGTGCTCGCAAACGCTTAATTTTCGAGAGATTTAACTTTGAAGTCATGGGAACGTCGTATATAAAATTGAACATATGGACACGTAAATAAGCTGAAATACGGTATTGACATAACGGTAGCTGAGGTTAGGTTAGGTAAAGTTTGATTAGTTAAATAAAATAACCTAAGTAAGCCTAAAAAAACTTAACTTTCCATACCGACACCGATGGTTTTTCGCTAAAATGACTGCGCATGTTCCGTATCCGCCATACACCGGAAAAGCCATATCACTTCCTTCATTTGAATGAATAACAGAATGCGAAATAAACACTTTTAAACTAGCACTATTGTTATCGCCATCCATACTTCCGATAGTATGAAGAATTAATCCAGCGCAGCGAAAGCTAGGTCGGTCCTATTGGCTCCAGAAGTGCGATATCAGCCAGCGTATAGTTAGTTGCTTAATTTTCTTCCTTGCTCATATCTAGGTACATTTTGTTTGTTCATTCTGAGACATATATAGAGATAACATGTGCATATTGAATTACTTTGTGTACTACCAATTTACTTAACTTTTTTCTTTATCTTCCAGACACATCGCAATTCCTCAATATTTTGAAACTTGCTATTGCTATTACTAGTGCTATTGTTACCGTTAAAGGACTATGATCATGTTTTGTTCATGTTCCCTGAAATAAATCAAATGAGCATACAACGGGCTAGTATCAATTTATTGAACCGCTTGGTAAAGGGAAGTCTATTCCCCACTAACTGAGTAGGCCAGAAAGAGAGCCTACAACTATCGTCATTATAGTAACTTTTATTGCACTTAAATAGGGTCGCACAACACCTTTTCCATGCGCCTTAGGGCCCTGACAGACGAGCGGGTTGGCCGCCGCGGGTGAAAAGCGGGTCAGCCGCTGCGGAACCGATTTTGAAAGAGTTTATATTTATTTATTTGTAAAACGCTGGCTTTTACATATAAATCAGCGTTTTACATATAAATCAATATAAACTCTTTCAAAATCGGTTCCGCAGCGGCTGACCCGCTTTGCACCCGCGGCGGCCAACCCGCTCGTCTGTCAGGGCCCTAAGTTACACCGCTAGAGCCGGATCGAAACTGCCGGCAATGCTCTTCCCACCTGAGCTTTATTTATGCTATATCTCGAAAACTAAGCATTTACGAGCACAATGTCATTCAGGTAAAGTGTCTTAAAATGTCTCCAATTATCTAAATTTGTAATGAAATTATAAAAGTCGCTGACAACATTAAACTCAATATTGACCAATAAAATTCCCAGAGTCTAATATGTACATAAATTAAATTCAGAAATATTTCAACGGAGTAGTCACAACAAATTGAGTTAAGCGTAATCTTGATACCAGGTATCTACTTCGAGTCACCGCACGACGAAGTTTTGATTTTGCAAGTCATGAGCGGATTCCGCTGCACATCTGCTTCCTTCTATAACGACTGAAGTCAGCTTGGCAATTTTACTTGCATTTAAACTGAGGAAGCTTCTGCACCAGTGAAAACAACTGCAATTTGTTTTATGGAACTGAAAAAGAAGGTCGATATCATAGATTAGAACTTGGGTGAGATCATTTATACGGCCGCCGTCACACGGAGACCAACTGGTAACGTTTCGTGATAACCGTCTACATAGCGGTACCATTCGGTCTGTCTAGCGCTGCGAAACCGTCCGATTTCAGCCATGAGCTATGGTGCAGTTTTGGTTCGGGTATCGTTACCATTTGGTAATCAAAATGGCGGAGAACTGGGTTTGCGCGTACTTATTTCCTTGTATTTAGGGATTACTTCTTTTTTCTGACGCGGCAAACAGGTATAAAGTACTTAATTTGTGTTATTAATTCCAGTATCTTTAGTTGAGCGTATTTTGATCAGTGCTCTCGTCTGGGGTCGCTGAAAATTAGCTCAGTCGATTTAGATTACAGAGAAGAGTTTGGTTGCTAGATTTCGACTGAAGCGAGATTAAATAAACGAAATGGTTACAGAGCGCCACGAAATCCTGAAGCGTGTGACAGCTCTTTTCATAATTCTGTCAAGCTACTCGATCAGTTTGGTAACGTAGCACCACGGATTGGTCATCGTGTAACGCCACGTTCAGTTTAGCTATAACAAATCTAAATTCTGTAAGAATTGATGAAAACTGATCTTCTTGGATTAATAGTATTTTTAGCGTGTCGTGGGAAAAATACTATTAATACTGTTAGTTTGTCCACGTTCTGCTTTGAGTAATACAAGAGGTAAAATCGTTGTACATACGATCAGTAGAAAATTCTTACGCGACGAATAATAGTCCCAACAGTCTCATCAATCAATAGATATATTCAAATTTAGTTACATAAACCTCCTGCCCTAACAGGTCATGAGCACTCTGGTTAATGATAAAAATAGTCCACTTTCTCAAGAACATTTTTCACTGGGATTGAATTAGCATCGCCCGAACACGTTTGCTAGCCCGTCCGAATTTTCTCATTGTTTTGTAGGAGCTCAAAAATAGACGAAAAGTAAAAGTGACTACCGTATGGGGAAAATTTTTGTTGGAGAAAATTCAAGAATTTATGTTTTTCTCAAGCGTAGGGAAGTTAGAAGTTACCTTACGGATGAGAGAATGCAGTGTGGGGAAAACTTTTGAATGTTTTCGTATTTGTTTCGGTACAGGTGTCTCAGAGAAGGAGCTCAAACAAAATTACGCATAAATCCTGAAAAAGAATTACAAATATTGCATTTCAGGTAAAATTTGGCAAATGTACTAGACTTGACCAGTGTTACAGCCACTAATTTCACAGGAGAAGTAGTTTATCCTCAAAAAAAAAACACAGTGGTGAAGAAGAATCCTCTCGTATAAATTTTGTTTCAACTGCAATGAAAATTTCTTTTCTGGAAAACAAAACTCTCATATTAAAATTATCAACGATTAAAACAGTTTTTGTTCGTTTCCAACGGATAAAAACACACTACTTTATAAGGCTTAGAAATTCACATCTACGGTGGCCTTAATAGCATTTTAGTCAAACGGCCATGGAACAAAAGGTCTCCGGAGGAAATGAACCTGATAAGCTGATTTAGGATAACAGAGTTCAGTAAAAATGCTGGCTCAAAAAAAAAGGAACGCTCAAACACCCTGCCACGCTCAAAACCACTGAGTTGCTGTTAAATAATGCAACTACAAAGCTAAAAAGCACCGAACTTAATTCTATAGGTTTTTTTGGTATACGAGCACAACTTCGCTAAATAGCCTATCCTTCTCAGGTTCACAAGCATGTCAAAGTTCTGATGTACATTCTCACTTCTAGCTCGAGGAAAGGTGTTCCTTATCCCTATCACAAATTTCTAAACGTTGTGCCAATTCTAAAAGTTCAAAGTACACAGGAGTAAAAATTTTAGCCACAATAACAAGGTTGTAGCAAAACCCACGAAAGAAATACGTTTATTTTAAGACTGCAGGTTTTGGCTGTTCTCAAATGCTGCCACAAATAATGTAAAATTCACGGCTGCCGTGACACTAAAACACTTTAAGCATGCCAGGAAATTATCATATTTCTTCCCTCAATCGTTTGAGCTCAACGACAGTGATAGTATTTTACCGATGCATTGTCTCAAGCTGTAAGAAGCGAGTTTGAGAATGTACAAGCAATTTTCAAGCCTTTTCCAATGCTTCTCGAATGCCCAGTCACGTGTGACTTGCCAAGGAAGATGCTTGGTGTTATTCTAATGTATTTGTACAGGCAATTAACCTGTTTAGACGTTCATAGAGGCGGTTGATTGCCTTGCAACACGAAGTGGGTTGACAACAATGGAAGTCATTGAAAAGACCTCACATTTGAAGACTACTTTTCGGTGTCGTTTTCGAAGAAAGATTAGAGCCAAGAAACTGAGTAAAATTTTAATGCTATTCATGAACTTACTAAAAATTTTAACCACGTGCAAAAATATTGAGACTATGTGTATCTGTTGCCTTACTGATCGAGTACCGGAAAAATGATTGAGAAAATGGTTTGGGAACTGGAGAACAGAAGTAAAGAGCTAAAGCGGGTCTGCAGGGCCCCGCACCTTAACCAAAAGGCTGCTCAACGTAATCTCCTGTACAAGAAAGTGGCTCAGCTTTCCTTGTAGTCGACGCTGGAAGAAAAATTTGCCCGCTAATTCCCGAGGAGCGGCCGAAGTCTCGTTTTTCCCCCGAAGCTCGTCACCGAAATGACAGCAAATATTTTGAAGGAACAGAAATAGCCGCGAGGCTTCCAGAAAGCCGTAATTTGCAGCTCTTCGGGGCGGGCAGCTCGAATTGAGCCACAGGATCTCAAGCGAAAGTGAGGGAAAAAGGAGCCTTTTACTTTCTTCAAAGAACCGAGAAGAGAATAGCGTCAGCTCCCGAGTAAGCGTTACGATGCCAGTGGGGGGCGTTGCCGATCTCTCGCCTTGTATGCTTCTCTAATTTTTAGAAATTACTTAGCCTCGTGTTCGTAAATGATTACAGCAAATCCCAGATGGCTTAGCTACCACGCTGGCTAAGACAATTTATTCACATAAGAAATATTGAAACTTTTAGAATAACCTCGATCAAACTTTCCTCAGTATCTTTTGAACTTGTGCCTGGTAGACTGAACGAGTCTGAACATCATTTAATAATATTTAAGATTCAGTAAGCCAAAGAGAAAACGATTATTAAGAATTTTTTATTACCTTGTTTGAGAAATCATGTTCGACATCAGCTTAAATGTGTAATGTAATTTACTTCAGATAACAAACAATAGCGAGATATGAATGCAGTTTTTTCTGATACAGTGAGCGCGAATAAATATACGAAACATACTTGTTTAAGTCTATCAGAAAAGTTAACATTTGTTGAGGCAAGACTTGGAGTTCCTTGGTTTGGTTGCTGGCTCAGCTCGTAAAAGTTGGCATGGAAACTTAACGAGGTCTATAAAATAAGAATTTGTCCGCTATGATACCAAGAAGTCGGAGGAACGACCGCTTAACTTCAGGGCATTCACGACCTTATCTCTGAGAGATAAGCCTTTTTCGGGAGGGCACATTTGTTAACTCTTTGCTAAATCGGTTTAGGCTGAAGAAAAAGAAATTGACATCATCGAATAAATTCTAGGCTTAAATAAAAGTTATAGGCTTCGATGTCAGTTGCGGAAAGAAGGAACGGAGCCATTGAAATTCAGATGTTCAATGCAACGTTGCTTGAACAAATGAAATATGAAATATAGAAACGAGAATCAAATACCACACGGCGCTTTTTTGCCGCGCCGTTTTGTGCACCAGTATGACTTCAATCCCATCAATTGATTAAAAAGGTTAAAGTTTTCATGAAACTTCACAACTAAATCAAATCACCGGAACTCGAAACTTATACACCCACATGATATTTAGCGCGAAATTATTTCCTCCTTCTCCACTCATCTATCATTCAGTTCAGTCGATCACGTAACTCATTTGATCAAAGTTCTGTGCACAGCCGTGTCCCGAGTAAAATTAGATTTAGTTTCGTTCTTCAAGTAAGGGTGCGGCAAGACTCCCAAGGGATATTTCGAGAAATTCCTCAAGTGAGAGCTGATAGTAAGTTTTGTTGCTTCAGTTTCTCATAACGAGAAAGAAGAGATTCTTTGAGTTGGGCAGGAACAAACGAGATTTTCAAATAATTTTAATGGACAAGTACACTTGGAAGAACTCTCACTCCAAGTTACACCGCTGCAAACCACGTATTTTTTCAAATTTGATCCTAAGGATACACAAAGATGAAAACTGCGTATGCTAGCCTTGAACTTTTGTTTACTGAAATGTCTTACTCCCACCGTCGCTTTGATAGTAGCTTATTAACCGGGAAGATTTTGTGCAGTAAATTCAGTGCTGGTTAAAGTCTCCCCTACCTCGACAAAGGTGTTCCCAGGAGAGGAAAGTAGCATTTAGTATGGGACAGGCGCTAGAGAGCAGGCGCCACAGGCCTACTTCTCAAACGCTCCTGAGGACTGCTTCGTAGGCTCTCCAGAGGGCCATTTCTTAGGCGTCCCATAGGGAACTACAGTACATCTCAGGCGCTACAGAAGACGACTTCTCATCCCGAGAACTGCTCTTCATCCCGAGGACTGCTTCTCATCCCGAGAACTGCTTCACATCCCGAGGACTGCTTCTCTTCCCGAGGACTGCTTCACATCCCGAGGACTGCTTCTCTTCCCGAGGACTGCTTCTCATCCCGAGAACTGCTTCACATCCCGAGGACTGCTTCTCATCCGGAGGACTGCTTCTCATCCCGAGGACTGCTTCTCATCCCGAGAACTGCTTCTCATCCCGAGGACTGCTTCTCATCCAGAGAACTGCTTCACATCCCGAGGACTGCTTCTCATCCCGAGAACTGCTTCACATCCCGAAGACTGCTTCTTAGGCCCCTCAGAGGACCGCTTCTCGAGTGTCACTTTCTATGAACGACTACATAAAAATGGGTTATCACAGTCGCTCACAGGTTGCTGGGGGCAGCTATTGTTTAAAAAAGATGCACACCTCCAAAGTGTGACCACTTAACTCACGTGAAGTGAAATACCTAAGCCTTTGGATTAGGCTTAGGTGACGGACAGAGATATAAGATACGATAGCATTCTTTTCCTTAATTATTGAACATGCCGCGGATTGGACCATACGTGTTCCAGACGATAAATTGCTCATTCACGCACCGATAGATTAGATTAGATTATATGTTAGCTTAAGCCTCCCTAACTGTTGCAAAAAAGAGCGTATCGAAGAGAGGAAGGAGGAAGGCACCATTTAGCATGGAGATAAGGAAATGCGGAATGTATGCAGAAGGGGCATAGAAACAGCAAGTTGGGAAAGAAGTTCATGAAACGAGATGAAAGTTGAAGAAGAAAGTAGTAGGTGCTGAAAAACAGGACAGCAGTGAGCCGAAAAAGTTGGTCCTTAACATAGCAAAAGACATTTCATTTCAACGAAAAGAAGGCCTACCTAACTCCCAGCTCGGGTCCTCGCACATTTCCCCTTGGGAGTGCTAATTCCCATAGAGACAAAAGTTATATCCTCCTGAGGGGTCACGCACCGATATTAATGAATGCCATTTCATCTGCTTTGCGACCTCTTCAAGAAAAAATGTTATCATCCTAGGTGAAATGTATCGTGCAATTGCTTCTGTCGAATTCCTGCTACTTACAACCATTTTGTTTCAACCATTCTGCTACTAACAATCTAACCAAACCAACCGTTTACAACAGCGGAAACGCTGTGAACGAGTTAAGACTTCAACTTTTGATATGTATTGGTTCCTGAGTACTTTTGAAGTTTTCTGGGGAGCATCTTTCAGTAGAAACACATTGGTTAGGTATTGCGAAAGTTTTTTGTTGGCCTAAAATTAAGGTTTATGAGCAGCGTTCCAAGTGGAAATAAGTAATGTGCACAAGCAAATTATCAGCTAACATGCTCAAAGCAAAAAAGTTCATAGAAAGCATTAATACCAAGGGAATGGGTCCTAAAAATACACTGGTGTTTATTTTATAATACTGGAGATTTCGAGTTCCTTGACAACCCCGAGCTGCTCCTCAGCATCCCAACTCCCTCAATGGCCGCCCAATGCATGTAAGGGAGCGGCCTCTTACGCATCCCACCCAACCCAATTAAACAATTTCGCCGTAACATCTTTGATTTTAGCAGCCCAATGCAGAAACTACTCTTGAACGGCTAAAATCAAAGATGTCACGGCGAAGAAGGTAGACTTAGAGGTCTCAGAGTTGTGGCAAAATACCGCGAGCATTAAAGACTTAGTGTTTTTTCTTGGCTGTGTAGTCGCTTAAGAACGATAGCAACCGTACCAACGCACAAAAAATGCCAAAATATTATAACGCGTGCACTGGAAAACACGTTAAATGACGTACGCGTTAGGAATAACGGAGAGTAACGTACGCATCAGCAATGACGTTCAATAAGGTACGCATCAGAATAACTGGCAGTAACATACGAATCACAATTAACGTTCAATAACGCATGTTCTAGAAAAACTAACAATGTTGTTAGCACAAGAAGTAACGCACAGTGAAGTATGGATAAGAAGCAATAGACAAAAGTTACTGGTAGAAAATTCTACTGCTATCTTTGCATCACTTTGCAATTCCACTAAAATTGAAAAATCAGAGACAAACGACTCCTCTCCCGACATCGAGATCACGATCGTAGTGACAGGTACTGAATTTCACAAACTACTATTTCAATGTTTCTTTTGAAATTAAATGAAAAAGAAAACTGGCATATTTACATGCTTAGGACACAACGCTACTCACCAATTCTTCCTTGAATTTGAAATAACTTTATTCTTGTCAGCATCTGAATGAAAGCAGAGTCAAAATTCTTTAAAACAGTAAAAAGATTATTGACGGTTGCAATATTCTGCAAAAAAATTCAAAATAGCTCGAGAATATCTAATATAATTCGTTTTCCGTTGTTGGGTTGAGGGACTGTCAGCTAGGTTTTCGTTAAAATTAGAAACGATAAAGAACGATAATTTAATTAACAGTGTGGTCTATTTCCATAGTTGATTGTTCACTTGAGATAATTCTGACGTTACTTACACGAGGACACGTGTGGCCCACGTCACTTTCCATTGACTGTTGAGGAAATCCACACAGATTCGTAATATGCTCTAGCCGAAGAAATCAAATCCTCCGGACGATTTGTTCTAGCATTTAAAAAAAAAAGACACCTCTGACTTCACTTACGAACTATGCCACACAAACTCACCAAGACTGAATGATATAGAGCGGAGAGCAAAAATCTCTGTTCTTCACGTATTTGAGATAGTTTAATTGATCCAATTGAGGTCAGTCAATTCTTTAGTATCGGAAGTGAGATCACATGTCTCGGTCACGAGGTTTCTCGATGGTGGAGTGATGTATCTTACAGCCGAGCTTCCCTTGCAGACCGCGCCACGAAGTAGAGGAAGAAGTCGCACTCTTGAATTTCACCGCTTTGACTGCGGGGTGAGCCGCCGGTGATCATCGAGGGAGTTTACATTATGCTGCTGACTGACATGTATAGTCACAAACTCAATTTTGATAAGAATTTGATGAAAACGATCAATGTTATTATTATATAAGAATGTTTTAGCCACCCTTAACCACGACAAAGATGTTCCAAGAGAGGAAGGAGGAAGGCACCAATTAGGATGGAGTTGAGGGAACGCGGAATCTATGCACAAGGTGCACAGAACAGTAAGCAAAGAAAGAAGTTCATGAAACAAGAAAAAGTTGAAGAAGAAAGTAGCGGGAGCTGAAAAACAGGACAGCAGTGACCCGAAAAAAGATGGTTCGTAACAGAACAAAAACCTATTTTATTTTACCAAGAAGGAAGCCTACCCAACGATTTGCTCGGGCCCTCACATAGTCCTCCTGGGAGCGCTAATTCCCATAGATACAATAGTTGTATCCCCCTGAGGGGTTGATAAAAACGAAATGAAAGAACGATCCAGTTAATGTTTGCTATTTCAAACCTTGCTAACTACAACTGACTTGAATTTTAAATTGAATATTAATCTTCAGCTTGACCTCCCGGAATCGAAGTAGTAAAACCCGATGTTTCGAAAACATGAATATCCATGCAGGTTTTTGAGAGTTGAGTCCTGCAGCCTAAAATAAATATTTCAGTTCGCATGACGTTTTGGAATAACGTTCTTTTAAGCAACGAGACAGACTGCGGTTTATTAGGGTGTTTATTTTTACTCGGTGCTACCATAGCAGAACTCCAATGATGCTTTCGTCAGCTGCAGATAAACGTCTCAAGTTCACAGAAAATTTCAAATTGTGAAGCAGTTTATTTTGTTTTTGTGTGGTGAACTTTTATGATTGAACTCTATTTGCAATATCTTAAAAATTTTCTGAGTGATTTTTCTGGTTGAATGAACTCCTGAATATCTTTGTGCAAAAACCACGAAGGCTTGGCAGTTTACACCTGATAGGATAACATTATCGTCTAAATATATCAGACGGACAGATACTAGCTGCTTGTAGACGAATTAAATGCAAAATAATTAAATAAAAAAAATTTACGAGAAAGTAGGTGAAGTAAATGCTAGTATCTTATCGGACTACAAAATACTAGTATTTTCACATATCTTATCCGACCTCGTATGGGAAGATACCTTGTGGTATCTAGTAGATGAAGTGAATTCTGTCATCCTCTACTAAACTAAAGTACGAGGATCTTGAGTGTGACAAATGTAATTAGTGCTAAAAAATAAATGCATGGAGAAAGTGACAAGCACAAGATATAATTAACGAATATTTTACATTTTTCTCAATATAAACTACTTCCCTAATATGTAGTATTTATTTACCGCTTCACCAACAAAACGGAGCATTTGCGAAGTCAAGCATGCGCATTCGAGAGATTCTCAGCCTGAGCGTTTTCCCGATGGAAAGATGACAGAACGAGATTCTTCTCGTGAAAATTTGGAGAGAAATATGTTCTCATAATGCTAAGTTTTAGACATTTGTTTCGGCAGATAGCACAACTAAGCAAATCTTCCAGATCGCACCACGCTGCAGCTGTTGCTGTCATAAGGCGACTCATGGCGCAAGTTTGCGCGTAAATCTTTTGAAGAGTCTTTGTAAATGTTGCTCTCCATAGTGGAACCGGCCATCGATCCAACAATTTTCTATCGACACTATGAGTTAAGACAGGTCTGTGTGAATAGAAAAAATTAAATAAAACTTGCGCACTTGCACCTAAATTACATTAGCCAGAATAGTTTGTAATCAACATTCGTTATGCAAAACATGTACAGGGTGATTAAAAAAAAGTGTGTACACTATGTACTGGCCAAAAAAACATACTTAAACATGCACACAATGCAATTTCCGTAGGACCTCAACGCAGTGTTTTCTCAACAGGTGGGCGGAATCGTCGATTGAAACGCGCAAAATGACAGACGTACGTTGACGCTGGGAAAATAGGAGACAGGTTATAAAATGGGACTGGAAGTTACGAACGTTACAGCGGTCTAGAGACAGTGATTTGTTAACCTCAAAAATGTATCCCGCCTTAATGGGTGTGATACATTTTCGCAGTTAACAATTATCCGATTGCGAGATAAATTCGAAGATTAAGGAACAGTGTGCGGCGCAGATTTCGCACGTAGACTTGACATTACTTGGCGTAGACGTTGACGTAAAGACAGGGAAACTTCGTACTTCTACAACAACACTGCTTGAAGTTGTGTGAACATTCTACATCGCTTGAAACCTTGCGATGTCAGCGTGATCGGGCGTTATGCCCGATCAAACCCTAATTCATTATTTATTATTCTTGAATTTCGATTAACATGGGAGTGGCTAAGACCCATACCCACATTTTCACTGCCCCTGAACCGCAGCAACATTCCGCGACTTGTAGTGCAACTTGAAAACTTGTTTCCGCTCTTCAAGGTTCAAACGTACGTCCGCCATTTTGAAATGCTTGATCATTGAATTTATCCCGAAATTCAATTGTCTAAACAAAGAAATAAAATTTCCTGCTCCAGTTCATGTTAAACAATTTTAAACAATTTATTTACCACAGGTGAAACAGAGGTAGAATGTTTCTTAAATCTAGTACATTGGTCAAATTTGAGTATAGCTACCTGTGGGCCCGAATAAGTTCAGCGACTTCTGGGGCATCCTACCATCAACGTTATTCTAAGTCGTACAATAATGCGCTAATAATGATGAGAATGATGTTTAACCTAAAATCACTTAACCTAGTTTCGCACTAGACTGATCAATGAGATAAGTTATTCGATATTAGGTACTTCATTTTACAACATAGGTCATTAGGAGTATATTTAACAGTATAAGCGATAAATGATTTAAGAGCAGACTGAAGATCGGCGATATTACCCATGGAAAATTACATTATTATGACCAGTCATGTAGGAGATAAGATTAGCCTTGGTGGTCTTACACGACTAGTATTGTGATAGGAAGTGAGACTCAAGATTTCTTTTGAATACCCTGTAGGAATTACTTTTACGGATCTCCGCAGGTATTGAGTTCCAAGTCTTAGTTCCAACAAAGAGGATACTGTGTTGCGACCGGGCCTTTGAGTAATAAGGAAGCATGGATTTATCTCTATTCCGGGTTAAATGGTTGTGATGACCAATTTGTGCAGTTAATAATTGTTTAAGGCTATTGTCGCCATCAATTGTTAATGTTTTGTAAATGAAATTACAAATGGAGATTTTGTATAGATCCGAAAGTTTAAGTATTCGTAAATTTTTGAATGAGTCATTTGTGTGAGCATTATATTCTAGATTCTTTACCGCTCTGATGGTTTTTTTTTGCAGAGTAAAAATCAAATTGGTTTTATTTTGGTCAGTTCCGTGCCATGCTTCTATTCCGTATTGCAAGTATGGTGAAATGAGCGTTTGGTATAGCATTTGTAAAGCTGTTTCAGGCAGGAAATTTTCAACTTTATTTAGGATTCCGATGGATTTTGATAATTTAGAA
>JACJUY010007499.1:0-21809 GCA_014220935.1 Platorchestia sp. MABIK
CATTCCGGCCATACTCGACCCCATATTTGGTTGAACATGGTAGGTACGTAGATAATAAACAACCAATATTGTTGGCCATATTCGACCATAATCATCGACGATGCACACCATAATTTCCGACTGGGAAATAAAATATGAAAAACACGAAAGTACAGAAAAACCTAAATATATCAACGTAAATTTCCGTGCATATGTATATATGAAATCACCAATGCAGATTCTCAAAAGTTTCATTGAAAAGATTTAACTCGAGAAATGTAAACGTGTCGGGCTTGATGGAATAAAACATTCGTTTTTTGCAATTGAAAACTGCTCAACTGATTGAAGAAAATATCACCGTAAGGGAAGAAAACTGAGAACACCATCGCTTAAATAAAGTTCATAATCGTTTGTTTGTGCGAGTACAAAAACACTCGAACATCCACGTATCAAGAAACACAAAAAAAAACTTGAAACATTTAAATAGAGGCGCTGTGAACACCAAAGCCGTCGCAGTCGTCCATGAGCATCTACGATGGCATTGGTTCACTCGAAATAATAACCAATGTTCAGAGAATATTAGTGCAAATCGAAAGAGGTCTAATTTCATACAACGTCACCCCTTAGTCATTTCATTCAATGAGCACAAGTGTAGCAAACACGAGCCGTTACGGAATATGCTATGTTTAAGACTTCTTAAAGCATCGTGAGTCGTGCCAGAGTGAGTCATTCATATAGATTCGATACGGGGTTTATCGATATAACTCACAAAAATGGAGTGCACATTACGCAAGTTGAGAATTAAGAAAGCGACATTAGACCGAATTGAAATTTTAACACATGATACAATGCTAGGCAGCCCTTAGATTTTTTGAGTAGTGCAAATGGGTCAGCCAATATCACAGCATTGTAAGCACGTTCAAAGCGAAGAAACTTCCAATTAAACTATATATTTATCTTGCATGCAGTAAAATTCATGGTGATCATTTACATCGATCATAATATCCATATTACAGGTTTCATTTGCGAGAATACGATATAGCTTAAAACATGCGACCCAAATGTGATTGCCCGCGAACTTTTATGGGCTTTGATCCTTTTTCCACACAAATAAGTGAGAGAAACCAAGAGGGAAAAAAAGAGAAAGATGATTTGATGGATAGATGGATAAAGCAAAAAGAGGAAATTATATCCTTTGTGTTGTATATTAAAATATGCGTCGTTATAAAGTGGCACTGATATTGTGAGTATGAGCTCTCGAAGCCTTTGTTACGCTCCTCCTTTACCAGCTCGGGAAGCGGTTTTTACGCTCTTCTTGTACGAACACCAGAAGCCTTTGTTACGCGCTCTTACCTGACTTCCGAGCACGGCCGGTTTAAGGTACATCAATTACAGGAAAATTCTTAGACAGATAGGTGTGAGGTTCCTGCCACTTTTACCTTATTTAGATGAATTCAATCATGTACTTTGGTATCATTTATGTCGTTTGTTGAGTTACGCAGTGTTAGAATAACTCGTGAACTGTTAGGTCTTTTATCATGTTTTATTTGCTTCCCTTTGCTTGAGGAGGTGAACATGGAACCTATCGGTAGCCTTCCAAGTGTCATCTCCCTTCGGTAGAGACGACTATAGTATCTATGGAAATTAGTACTCCCAGAGGAATATGTGAGGTCCTGAGCTAAAGGTTAGGTAGGCCTGTTTTGTTAGAATGGAAAATTTTTTTATGTTCTGTTACGAACCATTATTTAACGTTTTGCTACTGTCCTGTTTTTAACATCTTCTACTTCTTCAACTTTTATCTTGCTTCATTAACTTTTTTAATACCTTACTGTTTCTATGCACCTTGTGCATAGGTTCTGCGTTGCCTCAAGTCCACACTAAATGGTGCCTTCCTCCTTCCTCTCTCTGAAATGCTTTTATTGCATTCCCATTTATATTTGACTTCTCTATTCAGTTTTGGCTGCTCTCTTTGCCTTTGTTATGTTTCATTATTCAGTGAATGTATTTTGGTATTCTTTTATATTTTCTGAGCACTTTATGACATTTTCCTTGGTGTAAAAAGTGACAAATACACATTATGCGGTACTTGTGGGTTATCTGTCACCATTTTTTTTAGGTATACTAAAGGGTAAAAAGTACAGCTTTTGCATTTGAAATGTTATTTTTTTATCACAAAACAACAACAATCCTTTTATTCTGGAGGCATGAACTTAGAGATGTCCTCTAAGATGGCGTCGAATGGGTTGCAGCCGGCGGGTAACTTACTCCTCCACATGAACTCTGTCAGGTAGCTGTCCGGATGGTGTCTGGCTGTCCTTCGGCGACTCTTGTTCCTCCATTTTGCTGATCCCCACAAGCGTTGGGGATGCTGGGTGTGGACTCCGGCCTCTAGATCAACAAAATTGTACCTATGATTAAACTTAAAATGTTGGAAGCCAGCATCCTCAAGCTCGGTAGACTGATATCCTAGCCAGCTGTCAGAGGAAATGTTTGAACCGTTGATGATGTTGTCTACAATGGCGGCACACAGAGTTTCAGCATATCTGCTGGGAACTTGAACCAACAATTAATATCAATTTAATTAAGCTAACCTAACTTAACCTAACCTCAACATCAAAAGGGAACCATAAATTAAAAGTGGTGACAGATAACCCATAAGTGCCATAATGCATTTCTGAAAATTAAGATGAAATTAATTAAACTCTCCAAGAGTTATGAAATTTTACATAATTCACTGGAGTCTTCAATGTAATTGTCTTAGTAAATTTGGTCATGTTTAAATACCTGTTAAGAAGATAAATGTGGAGTTTGACCGTATCAGTGTAATCAGATGGTAATGTCTTTCTTCGTGTTCTGTTGCACCTGCCGCTGGTTGGTTCCTGTTCAGCAAGTGCTACATTATGTATTTATCTAAGGTTTTTTTTATTTTTTATTTAGTGGTCCAGAGGTGAAATGTAGAGTAATACAACAAGCAGCAGAAACTGGCTTCCATGAAGTGTTACTCTACCTGCTATCGGAGCTGAAGCCGGGCCTTATACTGGACGGCTTAGACAGAGAGGAAATCCCAGAGACGCTCATCAGGGTGTCGAAGGTTATTACTCCACAAAATTATAGAAGGTGAGATCCGTAACACCATAATCAAATTTAGTTCAGGATTTAAGTGTTGTCAAACTTTGTAGACTTCCATTCTAAGGGAAGGAGGTCAACTAGTCTACATACTCGTAGGTAGACTACATATATCTTGCTAATCCACTTTCTTGTGGGCTACTTGATATTTTACGGCCAAATTTCATTGTTACAAACCATTTAAATATTAATTCACTTACATATATTGAAGCCTTTTCTGAAGGCAGTTTTATAGTGGAGTTTTGAAAATTTTTAACTGGAAAGTGCATAAATTTGTTGTTACGGAAAATTTTCTTGTAAGTACAAAGTTCATGTTATTCACTTGATTGTTCTCTAATTTCTGAGTTGATCATTTCTGTGTAAATGCATGACCTTGGTCAAGAAAGTATATTTGTGCATATTTTTTGACAGGTTTCTCTCTGCGTACTTCAGATTCTTGGATGTCAACCAATTTGGTGGAGCTGGCTATTTGTTGCTTCTGCTCACCGCCTGGAAGTGAGTAAAAATTATGGTCTTGTGGTGGAACTGATGTGGTCGAACACAACTGGTAATCCCCGGGGTGGGGGGGATGTAGAACTTTGTTATGTGAGGATGAGAGATTGTAAAGAACAGCAATCATGCTTGTAAATTCAATTGTAAGGGTGAGTTAGCCTTCCATTGGCTAGCTATGTCCTGAGTTGAACTAAGTGACTGAGTCGATTTACATTGTTTCATGAAAAGAGCTTTCTCAACCGAGTTCTTTTATTTCGTATTTTTTGTGCAAATGTAATGGTATGTGCATTGGATGAGATCACAATTTTGATTGGAGATTCTCAAGAGTTTGGCGCTGCCGAGCTTGGACTTGGTCAGCCATGGGGCACGTGGCAGTAGGAAGCGATGAATTACACCATACAGAGAACATTGAATGCAATGTCAGAGCTAGTGTTTTATTTTTTGCTGCGTGGGATTCTTGAACGAATTCTTACCACTACATGAGCACTTAATGCATGAATGAATTTTCTGAAAGTATGCCAATAGCAATCGGTGTGTCTAGAAAATTTTTGGCTTTTTTGAAATAGGTAGGAATCGATAAATATCTTATGAGGACTTGCTCGCATCAGAATTTCATGTCCGAAGATGGCGCAGTGTTCCACAGACTTGAGCTCCCTGCAGCACATTCAGCTAATGTAGTTTTGACCCTCTGTAGTGTGTAGTAGAAGGATGATGAGTAGATACATTCTGTAGTTATTCTTTCCCTTCGTTGATGATTGGGTTACATTCTGTAGTTATTCTTTCCCTTCTTTGATGATTGGGTTGATTAGTCTATCTTTGACTTCCTGTCCTGAATGTTTTATTTCTGTCTTCAATTGTTGTAAACCAAACAAAACCTTGTTAGATTGAAGCGCTCACTTTGCAATGTTGCATCTTTGCCTCTCAATGTATAAGACCAGAAAATGAATGAAACTCAAATTTGGTTGAAGGGAAATCTTTTTTTGCGAAGCAAATTTATAAGAAAAGAAATGGAGAAGAAATTCTTTAAAAACATTTACTTGGAACGTTTTGAGCCTTGGCTCATTCTCAACAAAAAGTCTGCCAGTAGAATAAAGGACATGTCAGTGCAGTCAAGATTACAGAATACAAGAATACAATACAACACAAAATAATGCAATGCAATACAAAACAGAAAATGCAGAATACTATAAAAAATAATAGAAAAACTGAATTAATTGGTTGACTATTTTCAGAGAGTATGCACTCTGTATTTCGTTGAGAAAGGTTTGAGTTTATAAATAATGACTCTAAAATACGTACAGCAAAGTTGGGGGTACAAGTATCTAATATTTTAAATCTACTAATGACAATAATCTGTTCACAGGAACCATTACTACAAGGTTACTCATCTCCTACTCGTTTTAGTACAAGGCAACATTGTAGTGATGGTTCATGTGAACAGATTATTGACATTAGCAGGTTTAAAATATTAGATAATTCTACCGCCAACTTAGATCTACGTATTTTAGAGTCATTATTTATTCATAAACTCAAACCTTCTCTTAACGAAATGCACAGTGCATACCCTCTAAAAATAGTCAACCGGTAAATTCATATTTTTCATTTAGTATTCAGCACATTTTTTATTGTATTGTATTCTTGTATTCTGTGATTCTGTCACCTTGACTGCACTGCCATGTCCTTTATTTGATTTGCAGACTTTTGTTGAGAATGAGTCAAGGCTCGAGACGTTTGAAGAAAATGTTTTTGAAGTACTTCTTCTCAATTTCTTTTCTTTCAAATTTGGTTATATTCATCATCTGGGTCAACATAAAAGAAATGTGCGGCATACGAGTGCATATTGGCACAATATCGGTGTTCTTTAACAGTTCTTAGCATCAGTTTTTACAAGTAATTCCTAAAGCAGAGCTATTAATGAGGAATGAAGTCAGTTTTGGCTCTATTGATTCATTTTGCGATACCTACTTGATGTGCATTATGGGATCTACTCCATTCAGGAATATGTTCGAACTGCTCTATGGTCATTGGAGAACGGCAACTCCGCTGCAGAAGCTCGTGTTAGATTTTGGTTCGTTTCTGCTGTTCAGTAATTATTTCTGAAGTGTCAGTGTGTTACTGTGTTGGCTGAAAACTCGCAGGTTTTTCGATTTTTCGAAAATTTTGCTTTTTTGATTTTGAACAATTTTTCCTGGTAATGCACATTGCTATTTCTCCTGATATTTGGAATGTTGAGCCGGATTTCTACTTGAACTTTTAGCGAATTTCGTTGCTTAGCTCAATCTGATGTGTTTACCAGATCTTCGCCAAATACGAAAAGTTCTTCGCTTCTACCATTGACCTGGCTATATTCAACTACCGACTTACGCTAACATTGTCCCTTCAGGAGGCATAGGATAGCCAGTAGGTGTGGGATAGTTGAGTTTGTCTGTGCCGTTGTGACCGGCACCCTCAAGAGAGAAACTATTCGGTTACCTCAGCTTAAGATAGGCCTTCTAGCCCCATCTTTTGTGTCCATTTTGCTTCTTTCCATTTTCATGTCTTCTCTTTCTCCTTTTTGTCTATTGTTTCTTTTGCTGTTTAACGTGTTTTTTTGCGTGAGATATCCTGTTTGAGAACATACCTTCTGCGTAGATTACCCATTTTCTCCATATCATACTTGATGGTCCCTTCTGTGTAGATTCCCCATTTTCTACATATACGTGATGTTCCCTTCTCTCCACTCTCTTGAGATCATCTTCGTTGCGCTAAAGGAGACTTAGACTAATGTAATTGCTAAAATATTCAACGAATGTGGTATAATGAGACGTTTATCTATGTCCTGTCAGCTCGACATTGTGCCGAGAGACAGCACATTCTTGGAAAAATGAGTTATGCTTTGGCTGCAGTGTACTGTAAAAATTAGTGTCTATGATATGCAGACCGTTCAGGAGGTGATCATAGTATGCTCGAAGTATCTGCTTCACCGAATTTGTTAGACTTAAGTGTTGTTTAGTGTTATAGTTAAGTTATATAGTTTAGTTATTGGGTTAGACTTAAAAGGAAAGTGAAGCCCTTAAGCGAGGTACCGATTTTTATTAAACTTCGGCCACCTTCTGATGTGCCGGTATAAGGTTAAAATCCCACCATCATCCGTGGGACCCACAATTGGTAGTCCAACACAACTGGAAGAGAATATACAGGCTGTAAGGCTTATCGTTACCAAGTATTTATAGGGTTATAGGAGAAGAAACCTCATAAGAAATTCGATATTTCAAATGACAATTCAACTCCCTACGCAACACACCTACGAAGCGGGCTGGCTTGGCCTCGAACCACTACGACGGTGAGTTAATAAAACAGCCCAGCACCGGCGATAGGATAAATCGTACAGGTGCGGCGGACAACCATAGGCGGACAACAACAGGGCTGGGTTAAAACGTGCAGTCTCGGGCAGACTTCGAAGTTATTCTAGGAGCAGAATATTTACGTCAATTTACCGAGTTCAGCAATAGTTACCGTTTACTGGGCATAAATTTCATATAGTTCAAGATATCACAATTTTTAAGTTCAATTAAGGGGGACAATGTTACACCAACCTTGAAACTTTAATGGGCACATTTCAAGAGACACATGTTAAAGGCCATTAGAGGAAAAATAGAAAGTTTAATTAAGAGAAGACCTCGTACTTTTAAGTTATTAAGGTAATTTTAAGGTAATAAGAAGATAACTTCTCATTAAGAGGTAAGTAGAAATTTAAAGTTGGGCACTCTACGCCAATTTTAAGGTTTCAAAGTTTTAAGGTTTTAAGGACTCCTAAATAGGAGCTTAAGTATATTCCCAAAGTAGGGCTTATAGCGTACTAGGCCTCTCGGTAAGAGTTTTAAGGAGCTCAAACATGCAGCGAGAACGTAAATTAAAGTAAACGAAAATCAAATGAGTGATCACTCAAAATATAAAGGTATTACAAAGAATCGGTCATGACGGTTAAACGGTCTGCCCATAAGCACTGCCTTCTACAGCTCCGCACCCCAAACACGCTAATTTCTAAAGCTACTCTAATTTTTTACTTCAAATGAAAATTTAGGAAATATGTAATTTCTAACAAATTTGTTTCAAAATAACTAGAAATATTTGAGTCATTTCATGTGGCCCTTATGCTTGGACTGCTTCTTATATATAATTTATAATATATGCAGTTAAAATGTCAGCGTTGACATACAGTATTCAGTATTTAGTCCCTTGATGCTTGCATTCTTTTATGTTCTATGTATTCTTCATTTTCTATTTTAATGAGTATCTACTAAACTTGCTATGTATTTAAATGGTATTTTCTTTGCTCTTTTCAATTTGACTTTTTTCTCTATGCTCTATCGAGTGTATCTGTAGTATTTTATACAATGCATCCCGTTGAACTACGTTATTTCGCGACTCTCTTTCACTTTGCGCTCATTGTCTGACTAAAGAACGCTTAGCAGTACTTTTGTTCATCTTGGGGTAGAATGAGGTGCTTATTTCTCTGCAGCGGCGAGCGTGGTGTTCGCCTCGCCACTTGCCTAGCCTCCATCCGATGTGCGGGCTGGTGACCGGGGCATTTCTGCGCAGTGCGGTCCTGTGAGTTACTTGCTTCTCTTGCAGCATTTCTTGACTGTTGCTTCGAGTGGAGCGAGCCACTGTGATCTTAATGTATTGTGAAATATTAAAAATTCATTGATACGATTTTTCAAAGTTGATTGAATTTCACATCAGATTGCGTTTATACAATAATATCGTACACACTCAAATGGTTGCCCAGATAGTTCTTAAGTATATTGTCCAAACCAATTTTACTCATCTTGCTCTTCTTGTATTTTATGTCTAACTCATTTTTGTTTTCTACTGAGTGGGAGAGACAAAAAATATTGTTGCAAAGTTGAATGCCAGTTATTCATTATAATCTATACTGCTCTAACTTCTTATTCTCCACAGTAAGATCTGAATGAGAGAGCAATCCAGCAAAGTCTCATGGAAAGTTGTTGATTTGAGAGCGGACAGTAGCTATTGGTTATTGTACTGAGCTACCTCTAATTATGTTCCAATGTGAGGCATTCTTGCTGGAAGTTCAGTAGGCTTCATTCAGAGATTGAATAGACGTAGAAAGAGTTGACTCCCAGTGTTGAGGGAGAGCATTTTCCTTTGCCAACGAGGATCCAGTGCTTGATTCAACACCAGTGCTGGGCCATGTTAATCGTGATCCTTGTTGCTTTATTTTATTGAAGGACCCAAGTCTCACTCTCATAAGCAGCACTTAGTGACATATCAGTACATTTTCACGAGTTTCGTACTTCGTAGCACACAAAGAGGGCATACTTGTTCCTGAGACGGCAACCTAGACTATTTCGAGTTTTTTGGATATTACTGGTGGATTTTCTTTTTTGAAAGTTGATTGAAAAGTCTTGTTTTAATTAGGCTTATGCTGTTTTCTAACTCCTTTGATTTCATGGGAAATGCAGATAAACATCATTAACGATATTTTGTAATTTTCTATAGTCAGCCATGTGTAAACAATTACAGGTTTCTGTAACAAAACCTATGCTACCATTCTGTGACTAAAACGAGCTACTTGTTTAATCAAATTGTGCTTTCCTTACTTCTTGAACAAAGCACGAAGACACTCTATACTCCAAGACCCTTGCTATCCTACACACTGTATCACATTGTGCAATGCTGCACTTCATTTTCAAACTTCAATGACCTCATGAGGTGCATGGTTTTTCTGCAAGTTGTTACTCTCTGAGTATCTAGTGCATCCTATACGGCCCTAACAATTGAGTTCATATTTTACTCTATTGATCGTCTGAACTCTATCTTTTGCGGGTTTTCCAGTAAGTACAACATACAAATGTCCTGTAACACTGACTTCTGCTATTATGTCTCCATTTTACCTTCATTCAATTTTCAGCGTTCAAGTTTTTATAAACAGAACTAACACATTCTCTCCTTTTGAACACTTTCCATTCTCCATGTGAAAGTGTATGAAAGCATTTGGCTCTATGTATCTCTTGCACTCTTGAAATACATTTTATGTATAAATTACTTCCACCTTTCAAATGCGAAGATGAGTAGATGGTTTATGGATGTCATTTCTCCATACCCCATAGAAGTGCCAGTCAATTCTATAATAGTGCACACGCTCATACACTCACACAGATCTATCAAAGAACCCTATGCATGGTCGCTATTGCAAACGTATAATGAAACGTTAAAATGAGATGAGTTTGCATTTGTGACTATTTTATTCACAAAATTAATTGCACGACTTGAACTCATACGTCATATTTCACGACCATCTATACCAACCTGCACCTTATACGACTGTTGAGTAATGCTAAGACATAACTCATTGGGAGCTATGAGAACTACACATATTCAAAAACCACTCGCATGGTTATAATCGACTCTTGTTCAAAATGACGACCATTACTTTATTAGAGGGATCAAGATTGAACTCGAATACCACATAGGATATATTTATCGTGTACTTTAATGTTCTGTAATATTTTGTTAGCAATTTAGTATTTAAAGTTGATATCAGTGTTTCATGTAATGACGCTTGAATAATGTTTAAAAAACTTGTAAGTCAATGAAATTTGAATAAAATTTCTCTGGTTATTGAATGTCAATGGTTTTCATTGTCTAATATTTTAGCTCGGTTTGACTGTACCTCGCAAATACAACGTCTTGCGATTTTAACGCTTCGAGCAATCAGGCAGTTTTTCAACATTTTTATAAATTTTCAGCGTCGACTTGCTGAAAATACTTTTCCAAGAAGCAAAACAGAGGAAATTGGAAGTTACCGAATGGAGTGAACCTGCCATGGAGTTCTATTACACTTCTTTCAACCGTAATAGAGAACTTGAAAATGGCTCCCATCTGGGGCCGGTAACGCTAGAATAGAAATAAGTTTAAGTATAAGCGGAACATAAATGACAAGGGCTCACCTGTATACTTCGAAAACTATGTTCAGGTGAACTATCTTCAATGTAGCCGGCTGTCGAGGACACAAGCGTCCCCAGTAGCAAGGGCGGAAAGCCGTAGAGCAGCGGCGCACATAAGCAGGTGTGCACTCGCTCACGGTTGAGTACAATCTCTCTGGTCGGCCTTCGGCTGACCCGCTCGTCCGCTTCCCCGAATCCCTTGCTGTGGCTTGGGACTCTTTGCAAGAAGAGCAGACGAACACTTTATGTTTGCATATACGTTTCCCGCCGAAGATGTGGGAAACCCTCGCCATTGCTCCGCTTAGTCTCAAATTACTTGCGTTATTACTTTTTTAGGCTGATCAAGCGATCACAGCCTATGAACTTTATTGTAAAAGGCTCTTAAATCTGCCTTATAAAGTCCGTTATGGACCTCAGTGTTAGAGCAATGGCTAGAATTTCGACACAAATCCAAGTCAAGTTCAATTTAATCCAAGTCCAATTCAAATTAATCCAACTTTAGGCTGAGTTAAGAATTGACACAATCGCTCAATAATTAGTGCGTTTTTTGCAATAAATGTTTCTATTGGATTTGATGAGAAAGACAATCGTTTTTCCTTTCAGCGAGAAATACATAAAACTTTCGCCTCTGTTACAATTTATAGACAAGCTGTTGTAAAAAAGGCTAATTATCCAGCATCAGGAGGCAGAGTGTGATTCAGATCATTGAGCGGCGTAAAAGATATCAGTCAAATATATAACATAACCAGTTCACTTTGTATTGTACTACTCATTGAAGTTATTTTAAATTCTGCATTAATGTTGGTATGCATCCATTCAAACATTTATTTTCTAAATGTAATTTTATGTTACACATAGCAGTATCAGGGATGTTTCCACTCTCATTTAGAAATTTACATATTTGAAATTTCATTTTATCACATGTATGAAATCATATACATGCGAATACATGAGAGAACTATTGTACGTTATGTAGATTTAATCTTTAAGAGAAATATACAAACGCGATTCACTGAGTACTTATGTAAGATTTCATTTGAATACATTGAAAGGAGTACATTGCACATACATTCGTGCATTAGCAATAAAAATGTTGACATCCCTTCAAATTAACAGGCCAAGGAAAATATATCATCTCTGTCGATGAGATAAATTGTAACTTCTTTTTCCGAAAATCGTTTGGATGAGTGAAAAATGACTTTGGTGCTAGATTTTTTATAGATTAAATTCTAGTTATTGTTCTTCTTGTTCATGTTCTTGTTCTTCTTTTTCTTGTTTTTCTTGTTCTTGTTGTTCTTGTTCTTGTTGTTCTTGTTGTTCTTGTTCTTGTTCTTCTTATTCATCTTGTTCTTCTTGTTCTTGTTTTTGTTGTTCTTGTTCTTGTTTTTCTTGTTCTTGTTCTTCTTGTTCTTGTTCTTCTTGTTCTTGTTCATGTTGTTCTTGTTCTTGTTTTTCTTATTCTTGTTCTTCTTGTTCATCTTGTCCTTCTTGTTCTTGTTTTTGTTGTTCTTGCTCTTGTTCTTCTTGTTCTTCTTCTTCTTCTTGTTCTTGTTCTTCTTGTTCTTGTTCTTCTTGTTCTTCTTGTTCTTCTTGTTCTTCTTGTTCTTCTTGTTCTTGTTCTTGTTTTTCTTGTTCTTGTTTTTCTTGTTCTTGATCTTCTTGTTCTTGATCTTCTTGTTCTTGTTCTTCTTGTTCTTGTTCTTCTTGTTATTGTTCTTCTTGTTCTTGTTCTTCTTGTTCATGTTCTTGTTCTTGTTCTTCTTGTTCAAGTTCTTGTTCTTCTTGCTCTTGTTCTTGTTCTTGTTCGTGTTCTTGTTCTTGTTCTTCTTGTTTTTGTTCTTGTTCTTCTTGTTCTTGTTCTTCTTGTTATTGTTCTTCTTGTTCTTGTTCTTCTTGTTCTTGTTCTTCTTGTTCTTGTTCTTCTTGTTCTTCTTGTTCTTCTTGTTCTTCTTGTTCTTGTTCTTCTTGTTCTTGTTCTTGTTCTTCTTGTTCTTGTTCTTCTTATTCTTGTTCTTCTTGTTCTTGTTCTTCTTGTTCGTGTTTTTCTTGTTCTTGTTCTTCTTGTTCTTGTTCTTCTTGTTCTTGTTCTTCTTGTTCATGTTCTTCTTGTTCTTGTTCTTCTTGTTCATGTTCTTGTTCTTCTTGTTCTTCTTGTTCTTGTTCTTCTTGTTCTTGTTCTTTTTGTTCTTGTTCTTCTTGTTCTCGTTCTTCTTGTTTTTGTTGTTCTTGTTGTTCTTCTTCTTGTTCTTCTTCTTGTTGTTCTTGTTCTTGTTGTTCATGTTCTTGTTCTTGTTCTTGTTGTTCTTGTTCTTGTTGTTCTTGTTCATGTTCTTCTTGTTCTTGTTCTTTTTGTTCTTGTTGTTCTTGTTGTTCTCGTTGTTCTTGTTCTTGTTCTTGTTCTTGTTCTTCTTATTATCGGAGCATTAATCTTCATGACTCAAGGATTTAGTTTCATCTACCAAAAATCAAACATCAAAACACAAGTACAGAAATAGGATAATAATGGTAATAATGCAAATGACCGTCGCCTTGCTTCATTGAACTGACGGCTTCGCTGCTCTTAATTGTCGACAGAAATAGCTAAGATATAAATGATAATGACTTAGGAAATGGAAAAGTGAGTTAATTTCTGATCTTATAACAAGCTTTTCATAAAAATCAATAAAACCAAAATTGGCCACAACTTGCTAATTCAAAACCAGGATTACGAGAAATCTAAAAAACTCCTGTCCAACAATGCTGAAAGCCAGCCTAAATTTGACCCAAACTCCATGTGCTCACTCGTCATTACCACAATGGATGAATTAAAACGATCACTTAAAATAAAGCTGCTTCCTACCATGACTGATAGGCACTGCCTCCTTCATGCAGTAACTCACCAGCTTAACACACGATCGTTTTTAAAATGGAATTACAATTCCTTAAAAGCAGCAATCAAATCAGAGAGCACAGCAAATGAAAACAAATATGTAAATTTCCTTGACAAGAAAAGCGGTGACCTACCTAGGCTCATAAGTAAATACATTGACGAAAAACATTTTGATCATGATACCGGAGATCTAATACCACTAATCATCAATTGTGACTGGTGAAAGAATTCTCATCTTCGATGAACAAGGCAATGGTGTTTGGAGAACAGTAGTCGAACCCTCACCAGAATTATCTACTAATAACCCTCCGCTAATACTTCATCGAAAAAATGACCACTACAGTACCCTTGTTGAGCAAGACAAAAACAAGACTGAAATCACATCATCTTCATGACAAAATACTGTTGTCCAGTTGAATGGCAGTCTTTCAAATGCACCTGACGCTAGACTAAACTCTCTGGGCAACAATAAGATCAACGAATCCCCGAAACCGTCCCTTCCAAAAAATCACTTTGACGCCGCTAATAATCGCCATAAAATAAAAAATATCAAAATTAAACATATCAACGCTCGTAGCCTCAATAGTAAGCTGGATGACATTAGAGCAATGTTGGTCACAGAAGACATAGACATCTTATGTGTTTCCGAGACATGGTTTGATTCACGAACCCAGAGCTCGTTTTTCAATATTCCCGATTACGTGCTGTACCGCTATGACGGCGTTAGAAGTTGCAAAGGTAGTGGATCTTGCATTTTCGTGAAAGAAATTCATTTGTCGTCTTTACTTTTAACAAATGAAGTGTACGAAGGCATAGAAATTGTTTGGCTTGAAGAACAAATAAAAAAATAAATCAATTATAACCGACAGCTTTTACAGGCACCCATCGGCTTCTCTATGTACAACACTAGAGTTCATTGAGAAAAATCTTAAAGAAATTCTAGCTGCAAAAATTCATTCTTTGCTTTCGGCAATTTTAATATTGACTTAACGAATGAAAGAAATCAGCTTAGCAGACTCCTGTACAAACTAAACCTTTCACAAATGGTTACAGAACCGACTCGCGTTACAAGTCTCTATAACTCTCCTCGATCTGGCAATCACAAATAAACCTACGGCTATACTTAGTACAGTTATATCACCCTCTGTTGCCGATCACCACTCTATAGAATGTCAAATTAATATTGCAAAGGAAAGACAAAACTATCGTTCCATGACTTAACGCCTAAAAAGTCACTATTCACCGGAACTGTTTCATGATCAACTCCTAAACAGGTTCACCGAATTTCAAAGTATGATGCAATCTGACGATGTGAACATTCAGGTTTCTATCCTTAACGAGAACTTCACAGCAGCCCTTGATGAATGCGCACCTTATATCACCAAAAAAACTAAGCCAAAACGCACTGTGTGGATCACTAACGAAATCAAACAACTGAGCAGAGTAAAGAAAAGTTACTGGCGAGAGTATAAAGAAAATAGGTCCAACAGTACTTTATACAAGAGATATAAAGAACTTGGAAAGATTCTTCGGAAGAAAATCACGCAAGCAAAACAAGCTCACTTCCACTAAGAACGATTCAAGGCAAAAAATAACCCAAAACGTACATGGGAAATTATTAGTGAGGTGGCTCAATATAAAAATTCAGACCGCAAAGGTAATTTTGAAAATCCTTTTTAAAAAGCCACTGAATTAAATACATTCTTTTCAAAAATAGGTGCTCATGTCTACAGTGAAGTAAATAAATCCAGTCCGAGGCAACCGTCAGCTGAAAGTTCGTACCCTACTGCACTTTCAAAGGCTGATGCCCTGTGGAAGCCACGTCCTATCGATTTACCCGAGTTACGGACTATTTTGTACGCATTGAAAAACACAAAAGCAGTCGGACATGATGGAATCAGCCTTCAATACATCAAAGACAGTTTTCCAGTCACAGCACCACTGATTCGTTTGATTATCAACACATCAATAGCAACTAATACGTTTCCAAACCAATGGAAACACTCCATAATTAGACCGTTGCATAAAACTGGTGACATAAATACAGCGTCAAATTACAGGCCCATAAACCTCTTACATGTCCTGGCCAAAATATTGGAAAAAGTAGTAACGAATCAACTGTCATCTCACTTGGACGAGTCAAATTTACTTCATCGAAATCAATATGCCTATAGGAGGAAGACTAGCACTCAAGAAAACGCCCTGTTCAATATTACTGAAAATATATATATAGCGATTTTGACCCAAAAAATGTAACACTTTTGCTGCTACTCGATCTCTCTAAAGCATTCGACAGCGTCGAACATGATCAACTCCTACGAAAAATACTGAAATTAGGAGTTGATACGCATTGGTTTAAAAGCTACTTATCAAATCGATCTCATGCAGTCCTCTTAGATAACAAGTTGTCCCCATTCCTTCAAAATAACTTTAGTGTTCCTCAAGGATCCATTCTGGGTCCGCTATTGTTATCCATTTTCATCAACGATTTCCCTCCAATGCCTTCTAACACTCGAATCTCTATGTATGCAGATGATGTCCAAATTGCAATGACAAGCTCTGTAGCAGAAATACCACAGACGAAAAATGGAGCTGAAGCCCTATTGATCAGCCTCAAGTCATGGTATGACTAAAATGGTCTCAAGCTAAACGCGAGTAAAACACAATTCATTGTTTTTGGGTCAACAGATACAATAAAAAATATTCGAAATCTGGATCTAACTCTTACGGTTGGAAATGATAAAATTCACCCATCAGAAAAAGTAAAAAATTTGGGTATTTGGATCGATAGAGACATGTCTTTCAAATCCCACGTTGACAAAACCTGCAACACAATTCACGGGACTTAAATGTTTTTTAATTGTATAAAAAGTATGCTTGACGAAGAATCTAGATTATTGGCCATCCAATCCTTGGCCTTATCCCGTATTGACTATTGCAGCCTGGTATTGGCCATCCAATCCTTGGCCTTATCATGTATTGACTATTGCGGCCTGGTATATACCGAAATATCTCCAAAAAGATCTACAAAAATACATGAATTTTGCAGCTAAGGTTGTATGCAAAGGAAAATTCAAAAAAGAATGATCACGGGATCACCTCTCCTGAATAAGCTCGGCTGGGCTCCTATTCATGAGAGGTTTCTGGTATCGAAAATGACGGCGGGTGAAGGAAAGGTTTCGCACCAGTGTAATGTAATTTACTATTTAAAGTTCAGCTTTAGGTTTACACTGGGAACACAACTGCCCCTCGCCAGTCGGGGAGAACCAAGCCATGACGGTTCGGTAGCGCAGAACCCCGGCTGACCCACCGGCACACACGAGTAGGAAGGTCGAGATAGGGCTGCAAACAAATAATTTGGTTAATAATGACCTCATGGAAGCGGATGGGTGTGAGCTGGAAGCAAAGATTATTCTATTATAGGTATCGTAAGACAAACGAAAAAAAGGTTGAATTCAAGGATTTTTTTCGTATTACGTAAATTAGGAAAATAGCAATATACTAGCAATATTTTAGCAGTTTTTACAATTACAAATGAGCAATAAATTAGCAATAAGTCGGCATTAGCATTATATTCGTAAATTAGCAATAAGTGAACAATAGTGTGACATTAGAAATGAGGTAGCAACAAGATTTCATTAGCAATAAGTTAGCAATAAGGTAGCAATAAGTTATAGTTTTACATTAGAAATAAGTTGCTCCAGCTCAATCGCTTCTCTCTATAGAGACCTAAAGCCCACACCGACCAACACTGAATTTGTAGGGAGGATGGAGTGGGGAACCGACATCGTTTTAGGATGGAGGATTCGCTACGAAGGGTCGACCGTACACTGCGCTATATGCCACTGCGACCCACCTCGTAAGCGAACGGGTTCCGTAGCCTCCGCTGCGATGCATGGTCTGCAGGACGTCCACGAGGGTGATATCGGTGCCGTCAGTGCGATGTTGTCGAGGCGGCCAACAGCTCGTGGTAGCACTAGAGGCCCGCAGTCTAACAACCCAAGCGACACGGCAGCAGCGTATCACCCATCCTCAGCAGAGCGCGAAAGCAGTCGCGGCGCCCACCGCAGCCGCCAGCCCAAGGAGCTACCGCCTCTTACTCAGCCATGATGATGTTGAACGGTCTCGTAAATGGTCAAAAGGGGGTCATTCTAACTGAAGATAGCACAGAGGTTAAGTGGGATGTCAACGTGCTGATGGTTGGGCGTGAACTCCCATTTCCTGAGCGAAGAATCTGGAAATCATCTTCTTTGTGTACGATTGACAGAAGGTCAGGTCGCAAATGACAATATCACTGAATCGGTCTGACCCTATTAGAATCCTCTTAGTGAATAATGGTTATATTGTACATCTGTAGCACAAATCCAAGTACGTATTCTCCTCTTCATATCTTCCTCATAGCAATGCTGAAACAGTGAAATTCCATTCCCCTACCGTCACCAACCTAAAGCCGAATAGGAGACGTGATGTCTTAATCAAATACCGTTCATCTAACATCGGGCAGAAAGCTCTGTCAGTATCAGGCGCCTTACTGTGGAATAAACTCCCCAGAACATCAAAACCCCTCAAACACTTAGAGAATTCAGAAGTAAAATAGCTCTCTATCTTGCGTCTACACAATAAGTGTAAGCTGCAGTACGTACTGAAAAAGAAGTCAGAAATTTTTAGTGCCAATTATCTTATCTTTTCGTTATATCACACAACAATCAAGACATATCTGGATTATGCAAATGCAATATGATTACTTGTGTGCGAATATTAAGTACATGCATGTACTCACATGTGACGCTCCTATGTATGTATTTGTGTATATATGTGTATGGATATATATATGTCTGTGTGTGTGTATATATAAATATGTAGAACTTATTCCCTTCATAAAATGCTCGAGTTAATATTGTGTGACAATGTGCCGTCCCTAACACTCTTTGACTATACTTTGGCCACACTATTTTAGGTTGTTTTGACTCTCGTTTTGTCTCAGGAGTGTTGCAAATGTTATGGCTGGTATTGTACAACGATCCTTTTCATTTGAATCCAGTGAACTTTTTGTGCCAATGCTAGTAGCATATGAAATTTAATTTTTGTGTTGTTGTGAAACGTTTCATTTTATCCGAGCCAGTTTTGACTTTCCCGTTTTGTCCCAAGAGTGTTGCAAATGTTATGGCTGGTATTGTACAACGATCCTTCTCATCTATTAAAATCCGGTGAACATTTTTGTGTCAATGCTAGTAGCATTTGAAATTTAATTTTTGTGTTATTGTAAAATATTCCATTTTATCCGAGCCAGTTATTTAGCTGACTAGTTGATACGAAACAATGTAAAATTACCTCTAACGTCAACCTCACAGTCTAAGACGAAAAACAATTTGGATCTGATCGTTTTACTTTCAACCATAATCCTTCATCTCACTAGTTCCCATGTTCGTAGGCTCAAATTTCAATATGGGATTGCACTTAAAAAAGTGTCTTCAACAATGCATCACACGCACAATGTTTTCTTGACCACTTGTAATAAAATGCATTGTCAAAATCAGACCAACGCACCGAAAGGAAATGCATTTTACACATGCTTTTCTACCAACCATTTGTTTGTTTAGAAATTAATCGGTATAAGTATTACTGCCCCCATGTGTAGATATCATGTCAAGGTCCAAATTTCAATATTTTTGAAAGCATTTTTCGCTCATATTAGAACATATGAAGGTGCGACGTAATTCATCGGCAATTTTTATTTTCTTACGCCCGTGAGTGCATTAAGACGAAATCATTTTCGGTAGCTAACTTTTCGTATTGCTCTAGCTATGCTGCAAATGTTTTGGACTGATAATTCAATATACGCGCACCGTAACAAGTGTGTTTTAAACTATGTGTCACAGGGATTTTTTTCTTAGAGACTTAAATTTATTAGCATTTTCGAAACTAAATTAATTACCGAAAAGAAAGGATGTTAATGTGAGGGTACTTTATGGCATCTTTTTTCGTTTCATTATAACATTTAAACAAAAAGGGCCAAGGTTTCGAAGAATGTCATAACTTTAAAGAACATCATTTTTAAATCTTCTCATTCTGGTCTTAAATTGCTTTTCTTACTTTCTTACTCTCGTGAATACATTATGATAACACCATTTTGGCTTGTTAACTTTTTGTACGGCTCCGCTTATGTTGAAAATGTCACGGCTAGCATTGTACAACAATCCTTTTCATGTCTTTGACTCCGATGAACTCATTACGCCAGCACTATTAGCGTAAGAACTATCATAACAATTTTTTGTTTTGTTTGAGTGAATATTATGTTCTTTCCGAAACTCACCACTTGGCACAGTAGAGGATGCGCCCGTGTGAAAAATTGTCTCAAATCCCGACTGTCTACCTCATAGTTAGACTGTCTACCTCATAGACGCAAAACAAATCAAATCTGCTCATTTTACTTCTAACATCAATCCCTCACACTCGTATCACTAGTTCCTATGTTCTAACGCTCATAATTCAACACGAGGACGCACTAACGAGAGGGTTTTCAGCAATGCGTCACATGAATTATGCTTTTCTTAGTCACCTGTATTTTAAATGCATTACCAGAATCCGACTACCGCGACAAAGAGGTACTCATTTTTTCGTGCTTTTCTCCGAATCATGTTTTCGACAATTATCATGTGTATTACGATAACCATGTATGAATAGCAATTAAGGATCTAAATCATTTGTCTCAACACTTAATTAACATGGGTATTACGATAACCATGTATGAATAGCAATTAAGGGTCTCTGTGTTAAGGTATTTAAACGCGATTTTGCTTTTATTTCAATTTAAATGCGCGCAAACGAAATATTTTTCAACTAAGCGTTACGAGGAATGTATTCTTTTTGTAACTTGTTTTCAAATGCACTGTCAAAATCAGAATAGGCAAAGGAAAGGAACTCATTTTTGATGTGCTTTTCTATCAATCATTTTTTGATTCAACATTTTACACGAGTATTACGATACCAATGTGTTATTATCAGACAAGGATGTTTAATGTTAAGGTGTTTTAAAAACCAATGTATCAACATTTCATGTTATACTTTATTGGAAATAAAATGCTTTTCATTTTCTTTCTTTACAGTTTCAGAGCAACAACTCTTTCATCCTCTCAGGATTTGCATTAACAAACAGACACACATGGGTACATGGGATAAAATAGAGGCCCCGTAATAAATTGAAATTATTAATGAGTAACAAATAGCTAACAAGATTCTACGCATAGGTGAGATATGAACTTAATTATAGTTTCATAATCAACTGCACTTTGCAGGCTAAGGAACAGAGATTTGTGATCTGAAGGGAAACTTTTTCCTTTTCCTTGCATTCTCAAGCAGTTTTGGTTTTGTATATGCTCGGGAAGCGGTTTGTATTCACGAGACGCTGATGGATGAACTTGCAACTTAAGATATTTTATATTCCTTCGCCATAAATATAAATTACGATTCACAATTTGACTATTCTAGCTCATTTGAAGGAATCTCATAAGTTAATTATAATAGCCGCATGAAATAACCTACAACATTCGAGAGATCCAAGTTATTTTTCTAGGCTAATTGTTCGACAGGTAATAACTTCCGGTCCGTGCAGTCCAATTGTTTTCCCCTCTCTTATCGTGAAATTTTTTGCCTTTTTCAACAAAGGGAAAGGGATTATACACTTTTCTTCAAGACAATATTTGATATGGGAACACATTTCCTCCTTCACATAAGTGATGAGGCACGGGTTTTCTCCATTTACCACGGACGTCAAAAATGCCTGTGAGAATGTACCGCAACTCGCTCCATCCATTTGGTGTTGTACTCCTAGACACTGAATGAGAATTTCTCGTGTGTTCTTCACGTTCGCATATAATTTTTCCAAGTACTTTATCACATCAAGACTTGGCGGACAATTCAAAGAGCACAGGTACTGGACGCGCGCTATGCCTTCTTCAGCTCGGTCGCGACACAATGCGTTAGTCACGACGATCCAATGACTCCCGGTGTCACTAGCTTTTTGTAACCTTTTTTACTGACCTTTACCGCACATTGCAAATACGAGGTATTTAATATTTACACAAACAGCTCTGTGTGACAACCCAGCGGCTTCGGTTCGAAAACCGCCAGGGGGGAGTGAATTCTGTATTGTTGGTTCTCCCTCGGAATAAGAGTACAAAAGGCATCAATCTCGTCACTGGAAAGCCAACTCGTTGCTTGAATAATATTTTGTTTGTTTCGAGTTATCAGGTTCAAATCTTTGAGCCACCAAGTCTTGCTTGATGTACTTCTGTCTTCCGATTCATAAGTCCCGACACAAATGAGGTCTTTTGTATTTCTTTCTGTTTATCCGTATAGGATTCGGACTTAATGTTAGATGTTTTTTCCTT